>SHCU01000388.1:8036-19590 GCA_004307685.1 Ceratina australensis
TCTTCTTTTTCTTCGCCCAAGAAATTCGCCCGTAAGTTCCGAGCCCGTGATGGGTCACGATGTGCAAAACGTCTTTGCGTCGACCCGCGTCCAAAAATTCGTGCGTTATTAGACATATTTCCCCTTCAAGATAATAGACCCTGTCAGATTTATAATTGAGGCCGTAATGAAACTACATACCTGAAGACATGATCCAGATTCCGCGCTCGAAACGGCCGACAGAGTATCCAGAATTACATTTGCATTAATAATCTTATCAAAATTGAACTTTTTACAAAATTAAAAGTCTCGTCAGCTCGGAGAAAAACAATAGACCGAGTCTGAGAACAATGAAATGCAATATTTAGAACCGCGTGGACCGGTTAGCCGCGGTTAGCGGGCATAGGAAACACGTATGGTCCGCCGGTATGTAAGGGTGGCCATAAATTTTGATAATACCGAAATTGTGACAGAACGAAGAAAAATCCCCGCGAGGCTGCGGTGCAAAGTGCGAATAAATCGTTGCGTGTGCCTTTGTCAACGAACCGTGAAAGGTTGGGTGCACAAAGGGTAAGAGAAGGAGGAAGCCCGGGGCGAGGGAGAAAACGAGCGAGATCGACGACGAGCGCGGCCGGGGGTAGGTGGACGTAGCGAAGCCCAGGGGTTGACCGCGTCGTCTGGTTTTCGACCGACTCTCTCTCTGCCGGTGCGTGCGTGCGTGCGTACATTTTTATCAATTATTAAGAACTCTGGCGTGCTTTTGCAGCGGTCCGGCCGCTGCTGCGAGTTACTTTCGTCCTTGTCGCCGGTGTATTCGGTGTAACCAGTCGTCGCTAGCGATACCCTATGCCCATTGACTTTTTTTTCTTCTCCCAACCCCCTTTCTCTCTCTCTCTCTCTCTCTCTTTTTTACTCTCTGTTCGCGTGAAAGCCTTTCTCTCGCTTTTTTTCACCGCTACTCTCTCTCTTTTTCTTTCCCCCCGCCAGCGTTCGGCCACGCTGTGCCGTGGACATTAATAACGGGCACGACTAACCACCGTCAACCCCTTTTGCCGGCGTTACCGTGTCCAGCCACGGAAAGTGCGAGAGTAATAATAAAATATACGAAATGTAGGCGACCATCGTCACCGCGTCCCCGACTCGTCCCGTGAAAAATAAACACGACGACGCTCTGGTGTATTCCTTCGTTACACGACGAGGGTACGGCAATCGCGAAAGATTACGGTAATTTGCGTTAAATAACGACACGTCGCGCGGATTAAGTAGCGGGACACTTCCTACGGCTACTTAAATTACGGTAATCAGTAATAATTCTTTTCCCTCGGAACTGTGTATTCTCAATCTCGTCGTAGATAAACGAAATAATATTAACGCTATGACGTACGGTTGCTTCGCGTTGCTGCCATGCAATAAATAAATAGAAATACAAAAAAAATGTAATACAAAATAGTGATACAAAAAAATGATGTACTCCTATTATCCTATTATATATCCTGTATAATATCCTATTATATATGTTATATAATGATGTACTACTATATCCTGACAGTTTTGAGAAAATAGAGGGACAGGATTGAGACATGAGAAATTGACAATAAGATTAGTAAACGAGAACCTCGGAAAAACCACCGGTGATAAGCGAAATTATGTAAGTCAGTTCTACCGGCACGACGCGAAAGAATCTAGATTAGACGTGCGGATGGCATAGTGTTAATAAAAGCGTAATCAAACGCAAATAATGATACAATACACTGTGCAGGTATCTAAGATGTAGTGGTATAAGTAGTATGAGTAAACGTCTGGTCAGACAAATTATACGGGAAGTTTACAGTGACATAGGAATTCGTAAAAATGAAATCTCTTTTTTATCGAGAGATAATAATATAAAAATTAAGTGTCAACGATTCTTTTCATAATATTAAAAATGTTTTCTAATTCATATAATTCCAGAGTCCACAGTGAAACGGTAGATATCCGAAAGGCGAGGTGGCATCCAGCTTCTACAAATGATTCACATCTACTCGTGCTAACATCTGAGAACACATTTCGGTAATTGGTTCCTTCGTGTTTAATCTATCTGAAAAATATTAAAATAATTATTATAATTGTTAAAATTATTATAATTTATAATAATTTATGATAAATTATTATAATTTTTTAAATAAGATTATAAGATTTGTTTGAATTTTATATAGTTTGTACGAATGCGAACTGGGTAACAGACCGAGGCTTGTGAAGTGCTGGAAGGTTGGCCGTGTACCTTTCAGTTCACCATCGAAGCTACCGGACTTTACTTCTTTAGGCGATACGGCGATTGATTTTGATTTCGCTACGCCTACTCTTCGGAAACCGGAAATGTTCACGGCTAAGTACATCAACAAGGTATAGTCGATGAAACGTAACGAGTTGTTAATAAACGGATACCGAAGTTTTATCACTAATTTTTTTCAGAATAATATGATTGATTGGAATCAAATCGAGTGGCCTATTCTTGTTCTTCGTGGAAACGGAGAAGTGCTCATTATTCGAGGCAACATTTTAAATAAGTAAGTCATCCATTTATAAATGCAGTAGAGGTGAAATTAATTTTGTACAACTTTCTTCGATTTTATTTTTGTTAGCCATGAAAGTCCAAGGGTGTCGAAACCGCTTTCGATGTATCCTCCGGCAGCTGATAATTACGGAACAGATTTCTGCTCTATTATGTGCTTGCAAACTACCCCTCCGATAGTGGTCATTGCTATGTGTACTGGAAAAATTTACCATGCGATCCTGTTGAAAGAGATAGAGGAAAATAATGATGAAACGGTAAAATCTTATTGTTTTAAAAAAATAACAGATCAATTTACGGAATTGTTTGTTCATGATTGATTATATTCTAGACCACAACTCAGTACGAACACAACAATTGTCAAACGTCAGAACAGGATGCGTTATACGTATATGAGTACGCTGAAATAGAATTAGGTCTTTCTTTTGGAGACAACGATGAGAAGTATAATTGTCCGATATATCTTCGTTGCGATAAGGGTAACAAGTCAAGGTACTTTTGTTCTCACAATGCCGGAATCCATATGATCAATCTCCCGATGGTCTCTCAGTTAGAAGAATACATCAACGAATCAGATGGTAAGAAACCCTCGTAAAAAGAAATTCTGTATCATTTGGGTACAACATTCCACGATAAACTTTTGCAGAAACTGACGACGTTCCTTTACCATCGATTTCAAATCAATCCAGTTCACAATATTTGATTTGTACGAGAACCGAGCATACAGGAGCGAACAATGCCACGCCGATTCTCGGATTCGGACTTCTTCAAGAACCGTGCGTCCTGGTAGCTTTGTTACACACCGGCGATATTATTGCCCGATCAGTTATCGATTTTTATTATTTTCCAAAAATTGAACCGCCGGAGCCAGTAGTTCACAACAACAAGAAAGTAAGACATTTTTTCTATCCACTACTCCTAAGAAATTATATTATACTGACTTATTACATTATTAATATTATACATGATGCAAATATTGAAGGTCCATAAAGAAGAGTTCGATGTGTATATAAAGAAGTTGTTGAAGCGTGAGACATCGCAGCCACTTATTAAGATGAGTACAAAGTCTACGTCCCCTCGAGAATGTTTGCAGGTATTAAAATAAATAATCAAGTAGACAATGATCGGGAATCATGATTAATTAATGAAACAAATTCTCACAATTAGCTTTTGTATCACGCAACTGATATTTTCCGCAAAGAACATTTCGTTAAGTATGACATTGTAAGAGAAGAAATCAGTAAAAAGATGCGTGCGTTAGAAGTGATGAAGACACAGCTACTGAAGGAATTGCATAATTTAATGGAGACCAAAGAAGAATTAAGACAGACTGCTGAACGTTTGGCTGAACAGTACGAGGATATTAAGGATGTTCAAGAAAAATTAGCGAAAAGGTAAAATAAAGTTTACTCATATTCATAATTGAGTAAGAGTATTATAAAATTAAGTAGATGGTATTATAAATAGAAATGCGTTAACATAAATTGGGTTTACAGAGCAAAAGAGGTATTGCGATTAGTAAATTACAAGGAACCTTCCATGACTCCTCTTGAGAGAGCAGAAGCGGAAGAATTAAGAAAAATGGAGGAGAAAGTAAAGGAAATGGACGTGAAATTGTCAGAACTTAAAAAGAAAACGGAGCAACAGTCTGGTCAAATAGAAACCAATGAGAATACTGAGAAGAAGAAAGAAATAGTTCTTAACGCGGAACAAGAAAAGATTATTAAGAATAGCCTCGGACAAATGTATGTACTGTAATAGAAAGCATATGCATATACAATTATAAATTCTGTTAATATCTTTCGTGTGTTACAGGTCGAAGGATATAAAAGAACTGATTGCGGAAGTTAAAAAGTTTGAGGAAGAAGTGACTATCTGAATAAAAAAAACAAAGTATTATATTTTTGAAATAATGTGTGCAAATTTCATTACCTTAAAATGTAGAACGTATCCGTGTAACAAAAAGTGATTAAATGTTATTTTTATTTTATTTGTAAAATAATTTATTACACTAGCTATACAGTCGTCTTACATTTGGCCATGCTATCGACATTAAATATACTTTGAATAAATTCATAGAAATTACTCGTACACGTATCAATTCCCAAAAAATGGTGTGCACATTCAGTTCTAAAAATTTCCGCAAAGAACATTTCGTTAAGTATGACATTGTAAGAGAAGAAATCAGTAAAAAGATGCGTGCGTTAGAAGTGATGAAGACACAGCTACTGAAGGAATTGCATAATTTAATGGAGACCAAAGAAGAATTAAGACAGACTGCTGAACGTTTGGCTGAACAGTACGAGGATATTAAGGATGTTCAAGAAAAATTAGCGAAAAGGTAAAATAAAGTTTACTCATATTCATAATTGAGTAAGAGTATTATAAAATTAAGTAGATGGTATTATAAATAGAAATGCGTTAACATAAATTGGGTTTACAGAGCAAAAGAGGTATTGCGATTAGTAAATTACAAGGAACCTTCCATGACTCCTCTTGAGAGAGCAGAAGCGGAAGAATTAAGAAAAATGGAGGAGAAAGTAAAGGAAATGGACGTGAAATTGTCAGAACTTAAAAAGAAAACGGAGCAACAGTCTGGTCAAATAGAAACCAATGAGAATACTGAGAAGAAGAAAGAAATAGTTCTTAACGCGGAACAAGAAAAGATTATTAAGAATAGCCTCGGACAAATGTATGTACTGTAATAGAAAGCATATGCATATACAATTATAAATTCTGTTAATATCTTTCGTGTGTTACAGGTCGAAGGATATAAAAGAACTGATTGCGGAAGTTAAAAAGTTTGAGGAAGAAGTGACTATCTGAATAAAAAAAACAAAGTATTATATTTTTGAAATAATGTGTGCAAATTTCATTACCTTAAAATGTAGAACGTATCCGTGTAACAAAAAGTGATTAAATGTTATTTTTATTTTATTTGTAAAATAATTTATTACACTAGCTATACAGTCGTCTTACATTTGGCCATGCTATCGACATTAAATATACTTTGAATAAATTCATAGAAATTACTCGTACACGTATCAATTCCCAAAAAATGGTGTGCACATTCAGTTCTAAAATGTTTAAGTATTATAGACTGTTAAAACAGTTATGATGGAATAACAAAAACGATATTTTTATATTACTTGGTGTTAAAGTAAATTTATCGATATGTACAGAAATGAAGAGAATATAATAGATTACAAACTGTTAATGATAGCATATATATATAAAATTAAATAAATAAACAAGTTTTCTAAGAATATTTTGCGATCACATGAATTATTCCTTTCGAAACTGAATTTTCCGTAGATTTTAATAAAATCCATCAGCTGCGCGACGTTTCTTTTACTCCAGCATTTCACATTTCGTCATAGAAGATTACTCAAGGTACAAAAATATAATGAGAAACATCGTTGGAATCTTCCATAACTTTCGACTGTAACAATTTAATTTCGAGCCTAAGTTTTTCTTTCTCCATTTCTTGCTTCCGTATCTCATTCGAATAACAGTTCATCTGTAACTTCAATTTGTCCTTTTTAAGTTTCAACATTTCCGTCTCATGGTACAGCTTTCCTTTTTCAGCGCGAAGCACTGCCAGCTGCTCTTGAAGCAACTGATGACTGGCTTCATCTGACAATATCACTTCAGACGTATCCATATCTGGTTTCGTATTCGTTGTCGGTTTCGGGTCAGTTAATTTACTCTGGGATTTAGTTTCAGTCTCTGTCTCGGCATTCGTAGTATCTTCCATTATCCAAATCCTAGAATCTGCAGGCTCGTCGAAAGTATTCGTCGGTGACTTCACCGTTTGTGGTGACCGAGGTGTGAGAGGCCTATTTTGTTGCGTGGGAGTAGACGTGATCGTATCGATATCTAAATCTGACACAAAATTTTCAAATTTTATTCCCATAATTAAAAAATTCAGACGAATGCTTGAAATTACCTCTAGTGCCGGGGGATTGACTCCCATCTACCGCCTGTGACAAATGATTATTACAATAGGAATTAAATTCTCTTTCATCCACGAAGACAGAACCATCGGCATTCACGATGGATTCAACGATTACCGATGGGTCACCGTCTTGCATTACTAACTCTCCTACAATTTCACCATTCGCTGCTATAATATCCCCATCATTATTTGCTCTTAATATTTCACCTTCTGTATTATCGATTTCATCGACTACTTCTTCTTGAGTTAACTGCCCGCTATAGGAATCATCCCCATCGTTTCCTTCGCTCACTTCCAATTCAGTTGGTAAACCCTAGAAAGCAATTTCTTTAATTACGCAGAACATTCTTCGGTCAAGTAACTTACATCTTGTCCCCAGGGTGATTCTTGTTCCTTCTTTATCCTTTTTATCGTTTGTGCGATTTCGTCTTCGGATTCAGAATAAATCTTTCTATCGTTATCCCTGCCTTGCATCTTCTCTATGTCGTGAATCTTTTTGAACAACTGATAAGCTCTTTCAGGCGTTATATTTCTCTTCTGCTTATTGGCTGCTGCTATGTTAAATAAATCTTTGGACCTAAGTATCTTGTTCGTTCGTAATCGTACATATTCTTTTAATCTCTTACGATCAATATGTAATTGCATGAGATCTTGTACCTCTTGTTTAATTTCTCCACATAATTTCCTTTCTTGTGGAAGATTTTTAAACAATTCCTAGTAAAAAAAAAAGATACAATCAATTGAACAATTAGAAAATTTTACATAGAGTCTGATGGTATTTACCTCAGAAATTTCATGATTATGTTCATTATTTATACTAGTTACTTCTAACTTTGTACCATCTTTTGATGCCCTTAACATAATATGAGCAGGACAATTTGTTCTTATTGACCTACGTAAAATAATAGCGCATGTAAATGTAAGTTGAGATATATATTTATTAATTCGATATTGCCATGACATTTTAGTTTAAGTAATACATCGTGAACTAACTGAGATTGTCTTCTACCGGCTCCACGTGGTAAGAACTTTTGGCCTCCGTAGATACAAGCATATTTCACTGAATAATACTTGAGACATTCGCTAATCGGACGAGCAGTTTTCATGTGAGCTCCATTAACTGTTCTACTATCTCTTCGCCAATAATGAACTAGACTACGTTTCGAGAATCTCTCCAATTTATGTTCCAGTTGCTCATAACTGTCAAACATTTCTCCCAAATGAAAAGATACGTCTTCATCTTCCATAATATTTACATCCATCATAAAAGCTACCAATCTATTTTACAATCAAACATATGTTACCTATACATAACATGTTGTTAAAGATAAGGCATAAGGGCATCGTGTTAGTCATAAATAGCGTTTGAAACATTTTTCGTAAATTAGGTCTCTTCCTAAAAATTGAAATGTTTGAAACTCATAAATACGATGCACGTTGAAAATAAAGTAAAAGGTACAGGCACATCGTGCGACAATTAAAATAATATCGTTACGATCATCGTTCTCATTGTCATTTGATACGGGCTCGAAACGGGGCTGAACAACGGTTTCGATAACGACACGACCGCTCAGACATTATTTATTTTCGCTCATTAGAACGTCGAGGTTAGACTTCGATGTGATTGGCGTGGTAGAAGCCATGACGATGAGAAACCGTGAACACAGCCGGATAGAATTACTCAAGAGACGGACAAAATCAGGCGGGATTTTTTTACCTTTTACTCGTCTCTAATCTGATGATCAACTTACGTTCTGTCACATTTTTCGTAACATTCCTGCGTTTTGACGGTGTCCTATTGCCTCGAATCGTTACGAAAACATACCCCGCGGTTTTGCGCCATTTCTAATACAACGCAAACGAGTGAACTACAGCGCGACTATTATAAGTTCCCCGTTATTCAAATATTTTTCCACTTTGCGAGATCAAATCGTTTATGTAACAGTCCAAAAACTTGTTTAAAAACGCGTACGTTTATTTTGAATTTTACGTTATACGAACAGAAGTCGAAAAGTCTTACAAACTTTGATAACCTATCACAACAAGATGTGCGTACACTCCTATATTCAAAATAGCGTTTATTCTTTAATATATAAAAATGTTGTTTAAAGGCTTCTATGAATTTTAAGAATGTACACGAGGTTTCATTACAGACTACGTTTGCAGACAAATTTTTGTCTGTACAAAAAATAATTATACATAAAACGCAATTATTAACATGTCCAGTCATTATCATCTTCGGTATCAATTGGAGGGACTGGTGGCGGCTCATTTTGCGAGATTAAAGGTACCTGTCAAAAAGATGTTAAAAATAACGTTTGAAATTTAAATGTACAATGTGAAATTATGTGAAATAGACAATTATACTAACCATACTTTCGGCACTATTCAGGATATTTGTTTCTTTAGTACTTGTTGAATTTGCTTCTATTTCTGTGTCTCTAGTCTCATTAGTGTTGTACAGAACTTGTAAGGTAACATTCTATAATAAAAGTTTGATAAAAACAATAATACATATAGTACTATATATATAAGCTATACAGGATGTTCAATGGAACTGAAATAGGCTGGAGCTTCTAAACGGCTCTAAATCGGAAAACGTGTAAGAAGCCAAAGTTAAATGTATTAGATGATGCAGGAAATGTAAATAATTTTATACACTTTTTCTGATTTACAACCCTTTAGGAGCTACAGTCTGTCCAGTTTCATGGGACACCCTGTATTTTACACTCTTACTTTTATTGTTTCTCCTATTATCATTCTTATAGTGTCCTTAGAATAAGATTCATCTGTGAATTTCTCCAACAAAACGTGATAGACTTGATTCATTGTATGCTTAATCTCCTTATTTTTACTGTCGTTCTAAAAACAGAATTATAATCAGTAGAGTGTGAACAGAACTTCTGTAAATTCTAAATTAATTTGCCTCTGGTTTTACCTTGTCCGTACTGCATCCTTCAGAAAGTTTAGATATTTTCTCTTGGAATGACATCATTTGTTCCTCATATTTACCAATTACTTTATTCGCTTCTTCTAAGTTTGTCCTCGCGCTATCAAGTGCAATATTTGATTCCTGCAGAGATACCTCTAACTCCTTGATCGTTTTAGTTAAACTCTCATTACCATGCATTAAACATTCCTTCTGAGTTTCTAGTTCTTTGATTTGCTCTATATTAATAGTAAAGTTAATATTTTATTAATATACTAATATATTATTAATGAAGTTCGTATTACCCTTTGATCGTTTCAATTCCGTTTCCAGCGCATCAATTTTCTTTTTCATTTCATTCAACTGCATATTATCCTCTGCTGAACCTGTCAGCTTAGACGATTCTTCAGATGCATTCTTGTTCAATAACATTTTTAAAGTAGCATCCAAAGCTGCTCTGTCTTTTATAGGAGTCGTGGCATTTTGGAGTTCAAGAACATGAAACTGTATATGGCACATAATAGTATTTCAGTAAACGATATATAATTTTTGTGTGTATATACCTTGTCCAGGAGTTTTTGCACATTGTCAGCTAATTTAGACATCCCCATTCTGAGTTCTGCATTTGTTATTCGATTCTCAGATAATAAAACATTTAATCCTGGATCTATCATCGATGGCACTGTTGGAGTTACTGTTTGCGACTCTAATGAATACACGCGACCATCTACGGTAACGAAATTTGGCTGAAAAGGAAAACCATGTATTAAAGAAGCTACAATTGCCAAATAATTCATATATTTTTTGTTTATACACCTGTATTTGTGTCGGTGACCATTGTGGAGTATAAGCAGCCGAGTTAACAAAAGGTTTACATGTACTATTTGCTAAAGGCACGTCATTTTTTGGTCTAAGCATTCTGTGCGAACTCTTTACGACTTCTTCCTTTTCTTTTGGAGAATGCTTTCTGTGCAGTTCTTCTTCTGACGAGTCCATCTATAAAAAGATTATTAAATTATTTAGTAGTAATACTTGCACATGCATATTTGCAATATTATAATTTCTTACCCTTTTTGGATGAAACGGTTTATGCGACATATCATCCTGCAAACAGAGAAGACTTTGTTATTTACATTCTATTGCAAAAGTAAATCATTGAGCAAAATAAAACTAGGCATGCCTCGGTATCCTCGGAATCTGTAGTAGTGGACGTAGGAAGCTTTGGTAATATGGATTGCCCCATTTTTGCCATTCGTGATATAATTGAAGCTTTGCCACTTGAAATTTTAGGTGAATGAGGGGTAGTCTCCAATGTTTGTATGTCTGTTATTTCTATTTCTAATAGTACATCTTTCTCCTTGGGAAACCCTGGTCCTAAACTAATCTGCAATAGAGACATATTCAAGATTATATATCTCATATAAATACACTTAGAATTTAATACGAGACCTGTTTATTGGGAGGTAAGAATAAAATTCTTTTTAATCCTTTACTGCTCCCCACAAGTGTTCTTTCCCAGTTATCATCTGTGGATATTTCAACTGTCATTGTTTGAAATATTGAGGGAATTTCTTTAAGAGGCTGTATTATTTCTGTTGTTATAAAATACTTGAGAGAAACAATATTCCCTTCTCTTGCTATCACATCCTTATTAGCTGGCGACAAATTCTGATAAAGTACATTTTCCAGTTTTCCATTCTTGGACGAATATCGTGCCAGCCCTACTTCTCTAGCAAATTCTATACAGACTTCATTGCTTTCGAATGAAATTGACCAGTTCTCTTTATTGCTATCGTAATAACTTGAATAGTTATTTGGTTGAATAGTATATAAGAAATCTTGAGTCACTGTAACAAATGACAAGTGCTCCTGTTTGTTTTTATATAAAATAATTTGATACAATTTTGTGGCATGATTTCCTGTAAGAGCTATGCCTACTTTGCCAACTGATACGTAACTCCCATTCTGTCTATAAACGAAGCGTACGAATTATTTTATGTATTAATAAACTCTTAATGAACAAAATTAAATATTGAATCTCACAATTTGAAGGCATAAACCGCTTTTGCTATTATAACTTCTGTTTTGTTTGAGATGGTTTGAGTTGAACTGCGAGGTGCATTTAATTTTTTTGGAG
>SHCU01000388.1:35975-46335 GCA_004307685.1 Ceratina australensis
GTCGTATCGAATTTTTATTTGTAGTATCAAATTATTATAATACCTTTCCAGATTCGTATGTGAGTTTTAAAGCGAAGTCATAGCACTCGGTCAGTTCCTGTTGATCGACCATATCGTCCTTCAAAAGCGGAGCTTTCTTGTCACTGTACTTGCAACTTGTTTAACTCGAAATAGAAGTATCATACACGGGAGCATTGTTTTTATGCTACGATTGTCCCCACTATGTATTATATTCCATATTGTCTAGCATGAGTGTCGTATTTTATTTCACGTACGTTACATGTGATTATCACTACCCGACATCATGCAGTTTACTGCAATCAATCTCAAAGAAATCATTGATTAGTGTTGAGTATCACGAAAATATACCTTAATCAAGATCGACGTTTTTTTTTAGATACTCGGAAGTAAGGAAAACAAAAAATTTCATTCATACATTTCGATGTTATTGAGTAGCAATAAAATGCTGTATGAAATACACGTAAAGCGAACACTATTATCTATTTATACATGTGAAATCGATTACGACAAAAATAAGCTTTAATTGAGATTCATTCATCCTGTGTAATTCGTTTGATCCACGTGTTGACCACAAGGAATATCGTCACTTTATCCGTATGGCTTAAAGCGTCCAAGAAAAATGTAGTAATCTTTATTGCCGTACGTCATAATGCCCATAACAGTCTGTAATTGAACTTTTTATTGCTTCGAGCTATGATTTATTGTCTCCTGCATCATCATTCAGTTAATCCAGTCACAAGTTAACGGTATGAGGTCATCTGCAAATAACATCTCTATTTCTATTTCTTCCATCACTTTCTTCCGAATTATATTGTGGAAGAGGAGAGCAGGACTACAGGGATGAAATGGAAAGCGATGGGGAGGGCAATAAAGTATGAGGAGAAAGCCAGGACGTTAGAGAAAAAGTTAGTAAGGGAATGCATAGAAGAAAGAGAAAGAAGAGGGAGTACAACGCAGGAAGGAAAGTGGGCGAAGATGAAAACCAAAATAATGGAAGAAAAGATGTTTAATAAATAATAATAATTTTACATTATACATAGTACGAATAGTTTAAAAGAAACATCATTGCATAGAATTGAAAAATATTTCTCTTTATTGCGTTAAAGGGACAAGGTGGACCGAGCGGACCAGTTGGCCAAAATTCTAGCTCGCAACAAGGACCCGGAGGACCCATGGTACCAGGGCAAATGGGACCGAACGGGCCACAAGGAGCATCCCACATGATGCAGTCTGGTCCGAATCAAATGAACTCGAACGGACCAGGGCAAATGAATACTGGACCGATTGGGCCCGGTCACATGGGACAAGGAAGCGGAGGCCCGCCAGGTGGACCTCACATGGGTCAGAGTGCCGGACAGATGGGACCAGGAAGTGGATCCGTGCCAGGTCCACAGATGAGTTCCGGAGGACCGCCAAATTCTCAAATGATGCCTGGAGGTCCGGGGCACATGAGTGGTCCGCCAGGACCAGGCCACATGAATACAGGCGGACAGCCAGGTCACATGAGCGGTGGCGGCCCGCCCGGGCCGGGGCATATGAGCTCGAATGGCCCACCGGTGTCAGGACATGTTAACGCAAGTGGGCCACCAGGATCAGGACACATGAACACTTCGGGACCTCCGGGATCGACTCATATGAATGCCAGCGGACCGCCTGGAAGTCATTTAAGTAGCGGACCACCTATGCCAGGTCATATGAACGCGGGTGGTCCGCCAGCATCGGGGCATATGACCGGCAGCGGACCGGGAAGTCACTTAGGTCCTGGAGGACCAGGTCAGATGCCGCCTGGTGGACCTGGTGCGCATGGTATGGGACCGGGAGGACCACCAAATCAGTTAGGCCCTGGTGGTCCAAATCAAATGGTTCCAGGTAATCAAGGTCCAATGGGACCCAGCCCCATTGGTCCAGGAGGACAAATGGGTCCGAGTGGACCTGGACAAATGAACATGGGAACACCTTCATCGCAAATGGGAATGACGGTACCTGCAGGACCTGGAAATCAGATAGGTCCAGGAGGTCCAGGAAGTCAAATGGCTCCAGGAGGTCCAGGAAGTCAAATGGCTCCAGGAGGACCAGGGAATCAAATGGGTGCGGGAAGTGGACCGAATGGCTTGGGACAAATGGGATCCGGAACTGGAGGTCCTGGGGGACAAATAGCGCCAGGTAATGGACCTGGAGGGCCCATGGGTCCTGGAAGTGGTCCTGGCACGCAAATGAGTTCGAATAGTGGGCCTGGAGGCCAGATTTGTCCAGGAAGCGGTCCCGGAGGTCAGATAGGAAACAATGGTGGGAACCAAATGGGAGCAGGGAACCCTCCCGGAACTCCGCTAACACCAGGAAGCGGACCTAGCGGTCCGATGGGCCCAGGGAATGGGCCAACTGGACAAATGGGATTAGGAAGTGGGCCTGGTGTTCAAATGGGACCAGGAAATTTGCCTGGTGGACAGATGGGTCCTGGAAATGGTCCTAGTAACCAAATGGGTCCAAGCGGACAAATGGGACCTAATGGTCTCGGAGGACAAATGGTTCCCAGTGGTCCAGGCGGACAAATACCATCCGGTGGCCCTCCAAATCAGATGGGACCTGGCGGTCCAGGCAGTCAGTTAAGTCACGGTGGTACAAATAACCAAATGGGACCAAATGGGCCGACTGGACAGCCACCGTCTGGTCAAATGGGTCCTGGCCCACAAAATCAACAAATCGGTCCTGGCGCTCCGGTGAATCAAATGAGTCAGGCTGGTCCTGGACAGATTGGCCCCTCCGGATCCGGTGGACCACCTGGTGGACCGCCTGGTGGACCACCTAGTGGACCGCCTGGTGCTGGACAAGAGAATTTAAATGCTCTGCAGAAAGCTATTGATTCCATGGAGGAGAAAGGACTTCAAGAAGATCCGCGTTACTCTCAGCTGCTTGCTCTAAGAGCTCGCCAGGGTTCCATAGGAGACAAACAGACTTTCAGCCCACAACAATTGCAGCAATTACGGTATCTTATATGAAGAACATTAATTGCTTAAAATATTGACTATATGATTTTATGTGAACCACTATTTTATGTCTTATCATTTTCAGTGTGCAAATAATGGCATATCGATTGTTGGCGAGGAATCAGCCACTGTCGCAACAACTTGCACTTGCCGTTCAAGGTGAGTTGCACCAAATTGTTATTACTATTAATGGTTGGTGACTACTCTATCTTTTGTATCAATGTAGTAATGTTCTTATAATATTTTGCTTTCGTTACAAATTAAAACCTAACAAGCAAATAGTTCGAAATGTAAAATCACAGTGCATGTGATCTTTTAGTTCAAAATGCTTTAGCATGTTTGTAGTTTATTCTAGTTTATTATGGAATTATTTGATTGTAGTATTACTAGAATATGTTTTACATTGGCATTATTTAATAATAAAATTTTTTAATCTTGAACCAGATGCAACTATTTGAATTTTATTTTGTACAGTTATGTATCTAAAATATTTGTTCAGTAGTGTGAAAATGCAAAAGTAGAGTAGGATGATCTACAGTGGGGGTTTGATGTAAGATTGATGTAAATAGGTGGAGCTCCTCCTCCTCCAGGTATGGTACAACGTCCTCCTATAGATCCGTCTCAAGGAACAACTGCAACTACAGGTCCACAAATCTCTGGGCCTAACGTGGTCGGTCCTGGTGGTCCTCCGAGGCCAGGTTGTCAAACGCCGCAGCAACAGCAGCCTCCTCAGCCAGGTGCTAAGACCAATAGAGTGACGAGTGTAGCAAAACCAGCTGGCTTAGATCCGTTACTGATCCTGCAGGAACGTGAAAATAGGTAATCGTCAGATACATTATATGTACATATTCATGCCGTTTGTGAAGGTTTAATAATTACTGAAAGCAGAAAATATGTCTTTCCTTCTAGCTATGTTTACAGTGTATCTTTTTATTATGACATCTTTAATGCTGAATATGTAATTACAGGGTGGCAGCGCGTATAGCATTACGTATGGAACAATTGAATAACATGCCAACCAATATGCCAGAAGATCTTCGTATCCAGGCACAAATTGAGCTCCGGATGCTTAGAGTATTGAATTTCCAGAGACAACTACGATCGGAGGTAATTACAAACGATCATAATCTTTATTGTAGACATTTCTTTTATTTATACTTTTTATGGTTTTTTCTAGATTTTAGCATGCACTCGTAAGGATACTACTTCAGAAACTGCGGTGAATGTAAAGGCTTATAAACGTACAAAGAAACAAAGTCTTCGAGAAGCGAGAGCTACTGAAAAACTCGAGAAACAACAGAAATTGGAAGCTGAACGTAAACGTAGACAGAAACATCAAGTGAGCATACTCGAATTTGTTTTAATCAAAGCTTTCATAAATATTAACAATAGTATGTGACTCGGTTTGTTCTATTTTATAGGAATTTCTTAATTCCGTGCTGCAACATGGTAAAGATTTCAAAGAATTTCATCGGAATAATGTGGCCAAGTTGGCTAGGCTCAATAAAGCTGTCCTTAATTATCATGCTAATGCCGAGAGGGAGCAAAAGAAAGAGCAAGAACGTATCGAGAAAGAACGTATGAGACGTCTCATGGCGGAAGATGAAGAAGGTTACAGGAAATTGATCGATCAGAAGAAAGACAAACGTTTGGCGTTCCTGTTGTCTCAGACCGACGAATACATCAGCAATCTTACCGAGATGGTCAAGCAGCATAAGATAGAGCAAAAGAGGAAACAAGTCGAAGAACAGAAGCGTAAGAAGGTATGTGTTTGATGTTCTCATTACGTTTGATCATTGTAATAAGTTACTTGTGTTGTCCGCAGCAAAAGAAAAAGAAGCTGCAGGAAGCTGCCGAAGGAGGTGAGGACGGGAACGCCAACGAGGACACTCGTGTCGGAGTCATTGAAACAGCTACTGGCCGCACGTTGACCGGTGAAGAAGCTCCGCTGTTGAGCCAACTCTCGGCATTCTTAGAATCTCACCCAGGATGGGAACCAATCGAGTCTGAAAGTGAAGATGACGAAGAAAGCGAGGATGATAACGAGGGCGAGGAGAAGGGTGAACATAAAGAAAAAGCTGCTGGCGATTCTGAAGAGGACAAAGTGAAGAAGACGATACATAAGGCCAAAGTAGAAGATGACGAATACAAAACGGAAGAGCAAACGTACTACAGCATCGCGCATACTGTGCACGAAGTGGTAACAGAGCAGGCGTCGATCATGGTCAACGGAAAGTTGAAAGAATATCAGATAAAGGTACGATATCTATGTGTTTCGCGTTTAACGACAGGATATAATACTTTTATTCATTTCAGGGCTTAGAATGGTTAGTCTCATTATTTAACAATAATTTGAATGGTATACTCGCGGATGAAATGGGTCTTGGTAAAACTATCCAAACGATAGCTCTGGTGACCTATCTCATGGAGAAGAAGAAAGTCAATGGGCCATTCCTTATTATTGTACCATTATCGTATGTATTATTTCTAAACATCTTAAGGAAGAGAAGACTTTTTGGTGATGTTCTTGATAGCAATATATTCTCGTTGTAGGACTTTGTCAAATTGGGTTTTGGAATTTGAGAAATGGGCTCCTAGCGTTGTGGTAGTGTCCTATAAAGGTTCGCCAGCCGGCAGGAGAGCAATTCAGTCTCAAATGAGAGCCACTAAGTTCAATGTTTTACTTACTACTTACGAGTACGTTATTAAGGACAAAGGTGTTCTAGCTAAATTACAGTGGAAATATATGATTATTGACGAAGGACACAGAATGAAGAATCATCACTGTAAACTAACTCAAGTACTAAATACGCATTACCTAGCTCCTCATAGATTATTATTGACAGGAACACCGTTGCAAAATAAGTTGCCCGAGTTGTGGGCATTATTGAATTTCTTGCTTCCATCGATCTTTAAATCCTGCAGTACTTTCGAACAGTGGTTTAACGCGCCATTCGCAACGACCGGTGAAAAAGTTGAGCTGAACGAGGAAGAAACTATCCTTATTATTCGTCGATTGCACAAAGTGCTGCGGCCGTTCTTGTTGAGACGTTTGAAAAAAGAGGTCGAGTCGCAGCTGCCTGATAAAGTCGAATACATCATCAAATGTGATATGTCTGGACTGCAAAAGGTTCTTTACAAGCATATGCAGAGCAAGGGCGTGTTGTTAACCGATGGATCGGAGAAAGGAAAACAGGGCAAAGGAGGCGCAAAGGCATTGATGAACACTATCGTGCAATTAAGAAAATTATGTAATCACCCCTTCATGTTCCAAGCTATCGAAGAGAAATATTCCGAGCACGTGGGTACACAAGGATCTGGTGTTATCACGGGACCCGACTTGTACCGCGCTTCCGGCAAGTTCGAACTTTTAGACCGTATCCTTCCAAAATTGAAAGCAACGAATCACAGAGTGCTGTTATTCTGTCAAATGACACAATTAATGACCATCATGGAAGATTACTTGAGTTGGAGAGGATTTATGTATTTACGGTTGGATGGTACAACAAAAGCTGAAGACCGAGGAGACTTGTTGAAGAAGTTCAACGATCCTGGCTCCGAGTATTTCTTGTTCTTATTGTCGACGCGTGCCGGTGGTCTCGGATTAAATTTACAAGCTGCGGACACCGTTATTATTTTCGATTCCGATTGGAATCCGCATCAGGACTTGCAGGCACAAGACAGAGCACACAGAATTGGTCAGAAGAACGAAGTGCGAGTGCTGAGATTGATGACAGTTAATTCGGTCGAGGAGAGAATATTAGCCGCGGCTAGGTATAAATTGAACATGGACGAGAAAGTGATACAGGCAGGAATGTTCGATCAGAAATCAACTGGCTCTGAACGGCAACAGTTCTTGCAAAGCATTTTACACCAGGATGACGCTGACGACGAAGAAGAGAACGAAGTGCCAGACGATGAAACGGTGAACCAAATGATCGCACGAACTGAGGGTGAATTTGAGATATTCCAAAAGCTAGATCTGGAACGAAGAAGGGAAGAAGCTAAATTAGGTCCAAATAGGAAGTCACGATTATTAGAAGAAGCCGAGCTGCCTGATTGGTTGGTCAAAGACGATGACGAAGTTGAACGATGGACGTACGAAGAGGATGAAGACAGATTCCTTGGACGAGGCTCGAGGCAGAGGAAGGAAGTCGATTATACTGATAGTTTAACCGAGAAAGAATGGTTGAAAGCGATCGACGACGATGGCGCCGAGTACGAAGAGGAAGAGGAGGACGATAAAAAGAAGAAGAAAACACGGAAACGAAAGAAGAAGGGCGAAGAGGACGACGAGCCTATGCCAAAGAAGCGAAGAGGTGCGGGCTCGTCCATCGACCCGAAAATGAAACGAGCTATGAAGAAATTGATTATGGTAGTCGTCCATTATACCGACAGCACGGATGGCAGACTTCTTAGCGAACCATTCATGAAATTACCATCTAGACGGGAATTACCGGATTATTATGAAATTATTAAAAAGCCATTAACTATCAATAAGTTACTTCAAAAGATCGAGGAAGGAAAGGTATGGGAATAACGTTTTTTGTTTAATATTTTTACTTAACTTATTCTTCATGTTGTATTTCGTTACACTTTTAGTACGCCGACTTTGATGATCTCGAGAAAGATTTTATGCAGCTTTGTAAAAACGCTCAAATTTATAACGAAGAAGCCTCTTTGATACATGAAGATTCCATAGTGTTGCAATCTGTTTTCACGAATGCACGTCAGCGCATCGAAGAGGAAGGCAACAATTCTGATTTAGATGACAAAGGTAGTTTTCGTTATTCTATTGATTCATTACAATGGAAACAGAAGATCGAATTGTTTTATCCATGTGAAATCTTTTTAAGCAGATGGTGAAGATGGGTCAGATGCAGATTCCAGCGTGAGAATGAAAATCAAGTTAAAAGGAAGGAAGGGAGAAGGTAGGGGAGGCCGGAGGAAAAGAGTCACTAAAAAGTATATATCAGATGACGACGATGACGCCGATGACAACTAAGGATAGTATATGAATTTTTTAAATACTTGACTAAACATTATAACTTGATTATAGTATTACGCTACTATTCATTGGTCAAGTTATAAATTTTAGGAACCATCGCTGCTGATAATTCTGCATCTCCGTGTCTACGTTCAATCGAACTCTGTAGATTTGGTATAAAAGTGGCACGAATTAGGATAGTGATAAGCAATTTTTTATTTGGTATAAATGTATGTTCAACTTGTACAATATACAGTAAGATTTAGCGTTAAGTAGTAGTACTATATTATTTTATTTTACGTAAGTTGTATATTAAATTTCCTTTCTTGTCAAGTTTTATATTCACGAATAAGATTAATATAAAATGTTGCGTGACGTTTAAAATTATGATCGCGGAACGATAATAAAATTTGAATGAAACTAAATATTCTATCCTTGGTCATGTGGACATCTTAATAGTTTATTTACTGTTCGAAACTCAAGTTGTTAAATATCTGTTCACATTTCAACGTGTAATATCCGCAAAGACATAGCCCTTTATTTTTCAAAGTTTCAAAGTACCTCAAAGGTAAATTAGCGTGATCATGTTTATTTTCTGAGATTTAAACGCGAATTAATATTTGCCGTCGTACAAAGCAAGTATTACGAAAAGAACTAATTTAATTTTTAGACTATTATATTTTATCAGTGATTAGTTCGATGGATAATAAAATGATGCGGATTGTGAGACGAATTATTTCATTTACATTATACTATGACTTGATCTTATATATACATACACATGTATAATTGTAAGCGAATAAACATGGAAAAATTCTCAAAAGCATTCTTTTATTTTGTACAAAAGAAAAGAGCGTATATATTATATTTAATACTTTCGTAATACTTAAAAAAATATATGGGGAAGATGATTGAAAAAACAATATTTCATGTCCTGTAAAAATTTTTTTATTCTTATGTACAGTATTTAATTTTGCCAAAGTCGCAAGACTTTATCTTTACCTCCAGATGCAACGCGTAATCCATCCGGGGACCAATCTACCGCATAAATTTCATCCGCGTGACCAGGTAAATCGTAACATAACTTTTTGGTTTTTATACTCCAAACTAAAATGAGAATAGGTTTGTAATCTGTTGTTTTTAAGTTTAAATTTAAGCTTTAGATTACCTTTCAACGTAGAATCCGCGCTGCCACTGACAAGTAAGCGAGAATCCGCGCTCCATGAAATCGAATATACTGCCTGTACGTGACCTCTTAACGAAGTTATATATTTCCCGGTATTTGATTCCCATAACTTTATGGACTTGTCGAATGAAGCCGATGCAATTATACGACTATCTGGTGAGAATTTCACGTCATTGATTAATTGTTGATGTCCAGTCATTCTTGCTAAAATAGAAAATAACATATTACCGCCTTGTAATAATCATTTTGCGTATATTATAGTAGAATGATATACCAATAGATTTTTTCTCCTTTTCTGGTTTCCAGAGAAACAAAGTGAAATCATCGGAACCAGAAACAAGTATTTCTTCACCTATAGACTCATAACATTTCTTTGCGTACTCTACAGGACTCTCATTTTTTGTTTGATTGTTTCCAAGATGGAAAGGTCCACACCTAAGTACGTAATCTGCGTTCAATGCTAAAGTGTTCACCCAATGCGCGTGACCTTCTAAAGTCCTACACAAGACTCCCTAGACATTTCAATAATGTAATTAATAATTTTATTGCGAGATATTTTTAAAAATATCGTTCGCACAACTTACATCTTCAGCTCTCCACACTTTGATGGTCCTATCTTGAGAAGCAGAATAAATAAGACCTCTTCCACCCCATTTAACACACGTTACACTTTTTGTATGACCAGCAAGAGTACGAACCGTATGCGAACGTACGGTGTCCCATATCCTTAGGTCGCTATCTTTGGAAGCGCTAACTAAGTACTGACATTCTGGATTCCTATGGAACGGTTCCCAACATAAAGAAGTTACCCACATTTTGTGCCCTAACATTGGTTTTCCTATTCAAAATGCTTAACTTGAATCAATCAGTTTCTACATTCTCAACTCTTATGGTTTATCCTGCACAGCTTCGATTAAAGAATTCCTTTAACGAACCTTACCTATTTGTTTGCCGGTTTTTGGATCCCATAATAAAATCGTACCATTTTTACATGCAGAAGCGAGTTTAGTTCCACATGGGGACCACGATATACATAATACCCAATGCTTGTGGCCTTCGCACGTATAATAAGGAGTTTGTGTATGTATATCCCAAAATCTAACTGTTGTATCTCCAGATCCACTGGCTAAACATGTTCCATTAGGTGAGAAGGAAACTGATATCACAGCCTCCTTGTGACCT
>SHCU01000388.1:46356-76830 GCA_004307685.1 Ceratina australensis
TTCCTTCAATATTATACTTTGACACTAAATGTACCGGCATTTTTTTATACATAATCTTACCACATAGAAAAGGGGCCATTTGGCCCCACTTGGTACGTTTAGTGTTAACATTAATGTTAGAGAAAATACAANCACGTATAATAAGGAGTTTGTGTATGTATATCCCAAAATCTAACTGTTGTATCTCCAGATCCACTGGCTAAACATGTTCCATTAGGTGAGAAGGAAACTGATATCACAGCCTCCTTGTGACCTGAACATAATACATTTTCCTTTAATATTATACTTTGACACTAAATGTACCGGCATTTTTTTATACATAATCTTACCACATGGAAAAGGGGTCATTTGGCCCCACTTGGTACGTTTAGTGTTAACATTAATGTTAGAGAAAATACAAATAAGTATACTTACCTTCCAGTGTTCCGGTACATCTTGTAACTGACCTAACTTTAAAAATCGCTTGCGGCTGATATACAATCTCGACAACATCCTCGCTAATGGTGAAATTATCTTTAATATTATTCTCCAAAATATTCGTTATCTCAACGTCATTTACATAAAAGGCAAAGGGTATCGGTTCCTCATTTTGCAGAAGCGCATTGCAAATTGCTTGCAACTTATCTACTGTAATATTTATAGGCAAATCGAGCAACCCTCCTGGCAGTACTTCGCCCTTATCCGATTTAAAACGTGACAAGACTCGCTTGGTCTCTACTGTCTGCTTCTTTTCAGTATCTCCAAATTCTTGTTCATCCATTTTCAACAATACTTAATTGTCACGTGCGTTCTAAAATAATTTGAAAAAAATGTTCTTAAAATATTGAAATTATAAAGTGTGTACTCAGCAAAGAATATGAAGTATAAATAATACTTACGTACAGTGATGTGCGAGTACGAAGCAACGATTCAATCGCTTAATCTAATATGCCAGAAATTTAACACGACTGTTGACCTCTATCCTAACCGCAGTAAATACAAGAATAAGTGACTGCACCAGCAGCCCGAGAGAAATGCAACACGGTTGGTTTTCGTGCTATAGTAACTGCATAGGACAGGTATCACGAGCATCCACCCGCTACAAGCGTATTCGTTGTAGGATAAAGTAAACCGAGAGCAATTCTCGTACCGGTCTCTGTCTCACGGTTCACGCTCAAAGTTAAAATAGAACCTGAATGAGCGCGACAGCCGGACAGACATTTTAGTCAACATCGGTTCCAATTGTTTATTAACTACCGTCAGCATGGATTCTAAAGAGAAACGGTTGTTATTAAAATCTAGAATAGTGGAATTAAATGAACGCGGCTGGAGCAACAGGCACATAGCACGTGAGCTGAATTGCTCAGTAACAACGGTAAAGACATATGTGGCACGCTTCCGTGACATGGGGGAGGAAGGGCTCATCGACTGGCGTAAATACAATTTTGGGAAGCGGAAAACATCCCCAGAGGAAGATAATGCTATCGTCGGTTTAATGAAAGAGGAACCGTCGGCATCGGCGTCCAGTGTTCCCGCGATCTTAGATCTACGGGTAAATGCGCAGACCGTGCGCAATCGATTGCGAGAGGCTGGTTTCTACCGTCGCCGGCTATGGCGGAAGCGGAAGACATGGAATATTGGCGTGAAGCAGGAGCATAACAGTTTGAATAAGGAGTTAGTTGAACATGAGAAAACTGTAAAAACAGAAAACTTACTTGCAGATAAATCGGTTAAGAATACTGTTTGTAAGTAACAGCGTTATATGTGTATATACAAAGTGTAAACCTACAGTTGGGCAATATTCTACAGGCCAAAATAAGACAAAAATGAAAAGTGGCAAAATTGCGTGTGGACCTTCATTAATTAGTTATTGGCAATTAAAAATTGGGCCCTTTACATTTTCACGATTTCTGAAAACTCCTTTCTTTTTAGACTCAAAATCAGCTAATTTTTAATTGCCAATAACTAATTGATGAAGGGCCAAATACAATTTTGTCTCTCCTTATTTTCATTTTATTTTGGGCCATAGAATATGATCCTAAAATATTGCCCACCTGTAGGTTTACACCCTGTATATCAAACAAGTTCTTCTCGTATATTTCTTATAATATTATTTCCAGTTGACTCTGAAGATATTGAGAATCAAGATCGTTCAGAGGAAGTAGTGGAAGAAGCGGAGAATTTGGCAGAAAATAATTGAAGATTCTACAGTTTGTTGTACAAAATAATGATCACTCATTTACTCGTTCATAAGAAATAAGTTGTAATAAGACTAAATTACAGTGCATGTAATTTATGTATGTATGTATAATAAATGTATATATGTATTTGCTATTTATAACTCAATGAAACACTGCTCAATTTGATGTCTTCCCCGACTCTCCCAAATTACATTTATAATTAATCTTTAGTACAATTATACAGATATCAGATTCTTATATTCTGTAACTTGTTTAAGAATGAAATAAAGACTTTTTCAAACATATATCGTACTGTCTATTTAATTACCTGCAATCACTCCTAGAAAACCTACACCTATTCCTTAACGAGAACCATAACTCGAAATGATAGTCCTGACTACCATTAAGTTAGTTATAATTAAAATAAAAAACTTATTCAATCCTTTGAAATTCTTGTCACACCAGGAGTTAGTGCTACCTCTTAACACCTTATGTTATCCTAATACAAAGTCTGATATCCGAGAAATTTTTCTCTTTTGGAGTTCTTGGGAGTAGTGCTACCTCTTATGCTATCATGTTATCCTAATACGAAGTTCAATTTTGAGAAAAATTTTTGCCCAAAATCAAGACTTCGTATCAGGATAACATAATGCAGTAGGAAGTGGCACTGTCACATGTTATAACGTAAATTCCAAGAGTTCTCGAAAAATAACATTTCTCACGAAAATTGGACTTTGTATTAGGATAACATAAGAACATAGGAGGCGGCATTAACTCCTGACTTGACGTCGGTTACAAGAATGAAGCGAAAAATTGTTATCGAAAACCAGACTTTGAATTAGGATAACATAAGAACATAGGAGGTGGCACTAACTCCTAGGGCGACGTCACGATTCCATGAATTTCAGGAAACAAATTTTGCTCGAAAAATCAGACTTTGTATTAGGAGAATATAAAGTGTCAAGAAGTGGCACTAACTTTTGGTGTGAATTCACGATTCCAACAATTTCTTAAATTTCTACTCTATCTTATCTCTACTTATGCTAAGTGAATATGACATGGAAGAGGGATTGAATTTGGATATTGTGCAGGGTAAGTAACAACATGCTACGTCTTTGTTTAAACTATCTCTTTATTAATGCAATTCTAGGAGTTACATAAGATTTTAACCAGAGATGAAGAGGGCGATTGCTCATGAGCCCGTTTCAAGTGGCCCCACTTTTTCTCGCCGTTTTCTCGCATAGATTCATGTAATCAGAAGTAATCATAAAACGTGTTTTTCCGCGATGAAAAACTTTCATTTTCTTTTTATTAACAATTACTTGTTTAATTCATAATTCCTTGACCTGCCTTGACATTTTAGTAGCCTACCCTCCACCATGATAGCGCTATCAATCCCTGATGATGTAGTAGTTTCCGAATCTAATGTACTGCACACAATAAGATCAGTATTACAACATTCTTGAACATTGTAGATGTTTGTAGATCATTACAAGGAAAGATCATTACAAGATGTAAGTAACTTTAGATTGTCATATTTAGTTTAGACATCAATAATTGTTGACAGTAGTTATATAATAACAAAGTAAGTACTGTGTTATTTAATGCTATAAATTATTTTTCACAGATCTGAACTAGATAGCGAGTTATTAAAGAGACACAACAAAATGAAAATTGGAAAGAGACACCTTGATGTTGCCATAAAAATGTAAATTATATACATTATTTTATTACGTGTTTAAGCGTTAATGAATTATATAATTTTATATATCATAATTTGTGTTATGTATCTCTGTGCACCAGGTTGCCAAGCGCTGCTACTTACGGAGCAGCTGCTGGTTTAGCTGTACTTTATTACACCGATTGGAAAGTGGTAGTTAAACATATACCTTTTTATGGAGACAAATTTCGTCAGTGAAATATAGGATATAATATTTATTGTAACATGTTAATAAATTATAGAATTACATAATTCTCAGATGTATCATTTGTTATATGTGTACATTATAAATTATGAATGATATATAAAATTTTAATTATTCCTCAGTTCATGGAGTTTTCCTTCTGCTTTATATTTTTCGTAAACGATGTTTGCCTCACTTTCAGCTCTTTTCCTAGGGCTTTCACTGACATGCTTCTGTAAATACTCCCTGTAAACGAAGTAATGTTCCTTATATCTTTGCATCCTACCGATTCAGTAACGTAACAATAAACTTGTATTTACTTATAGAGAAATATTGATGCTAGAGTAACGCTTACAAGTATAGCTACTTTTGTCCCAGTGTTTAAAAATGGTCGTCTATTTCGTGCCATCGGATGTATCCTTCGCAACAGAATAATGTATTATTTAATATATTGCATTTATTTCACTTATTACGTAATTCATTTGATATATTCATGATAAGTTGCAAATTACTGATACGCTAAGCTTATTGTGTCTTGCATGAAAGTACTATAAAAATGACATCAATTATAAAAAAAAACTTACTTTATTTAAATCCTGTTTGGGAAAATTTTCGTGAGAGTACTGTTTCAATGGCTCATTCCATATATAAAAGCCAGTTGCTGCACCTATGATAGCAACTATATAACCTTGTCGTCTAGGTACTTGAAAACCTGCCATTACTTGCGTAAAACTTTATCTCTTCTTACTTTACATTTGTAAATGTTTGATTAATAGAAAGACTCTCGGTTTTAATTTTATTTTTTTATATTAATTTTATTTTTTATATATAATTTTATTTTAATGTCTTTCACTTTAAGTCGAGACGCTACCATCAGTGTGTAGCTACGCCGGTTTCTGCTATAATTATCATCTGTGCACGATATATCTATACACGCACACTATCACGCCAGATACAGATTCAACATTTACATGTATATGACAAATTTTAAGGAATACTTGATTTATTAACATGTAGATACAATTTACTAACAATTGTATGTGCATTAATCTTGTTACCAGTATCTATTGATTAAATTTTTCCTGAAAATTTATAAAATTTGTTATATACAGTTAATTGTGTTTTGAAGATTTCTTGCATCGAGACAGGCAATATTCGAGATAACAAAGCAATTCCGTGTTGATCACATATACTAATTAATTGATTTATACAATTCTGTAAAGAGACCTAAAAAGAGATATTATATTAAGAAGGAAATTCTATTTTGTAATAAGAGGTATTAAAAGTAATACAATAAATTTACCTTGATAAAACTTGCTATTGAAGTTTCCGAAAATAATTCTAGCAAATCTGCTACTAAGTAGGGACTTATTCTAGTCATATCTTTCTTAAATTTGATTAAAGAGCTAATAAACCTGTGTATAGACACATGAATTAAATTTTACAGTATGTATTAAACCCAGGAGATTTCAGTTTTACTTACTTTTCGATATCCAAAGCCAGGCACTTCAATAAATGTTCTTCAGATTTGTTAAGAATGGCTTTTGATTTATGTGTAACAACATTTGTTATTTTTCTGAGTAATAACAATAATGAGGGCAGCCTATCTGTAATTAGACTTGTCCTCGATCTCAGTAATACACTGCACAATACTAATGTATCATTACAAACTAGCAGTGTATCTCTCTGTAATGTTCTCAAGCCAAATGTTATACTCATGTCAACTATATGTCCAGGAAGATGTAAATGCTTTGTGACGAAAATGTTTTGAATTAATTTCAATATATCTGACGAAAATTCTTCTGGAATATTCACAATTTGCATCTCTTCAATTAAATTATTAATAGCAGCTAAGCGTAATTTGTTCCGATCAGCGGACATGTTTGTCTTCAATACAGCGTTCCATATTGTACAAACATTTTCTAAATTGCTTTTTCGCAAATGTAGAAAACTTTGCATCTGTAATAAAATGAATTTTATCCAGAGTTTGAAAATAAGTTATGGTATAAGTAATATTAATAATTACTGAAAATGATGCTTGAACATACCAATTGATTGTCCAATTCCTCAAGAAATTCGGAAAGCAATTTCGTTTCGCTTGATTCTAATAATGGTAAGAGGACATCTATAGACGGGTATTTAAATAAAGCAAACCATACCCCTCTTCTGATCTGATCCGTAATTTGAAATAACTTCTTATTGTGTAAAACAATGCTCATTAATTGTAAACCATTTTGTAACAGCTCGTTTGTGACATTGTCCTTCTGGAAATTATGTCGTTTTATTAATTATCTTACTGTTTTTAAAGAAATTAATTAAGTTATATTTACCAAAAATATATTTTGCATCATCGATTTTGTGGCATCTCCTAATTTCTCATCAATGGTTTCATTTGTGATACTAATTCTTAACAATAAAATTAATATTTTTATGTCATCTGTGGTTACTTCAGATGATAAAGATGCCATCATAACTTTAATCAATTTATTTTCTGCCTTCTTCACTGTCGCTTTTTGTTCACCACTTAATTTCGGTTTGACGTGTTCCATAGATTCCAATAAGAAAAGCATGTTAGTATTGGAATTAATAGAACGTTTCACAAGCTTCTTCAAGTTTGGATATGAACAGTTTCTGAGATACAGCTCCAGTATTTTTTGAACAGTTCTATCTTGCCTTAAATATTGTAATGATACCGCAGGATCTATATACCGAAATATATCGATATTTGATCTTTCCAAGAGGTCTGCAAATGAGATAAACATTTCTGTAATAAACTTTGATCCATTATATAGACATAAATATGATTGCGAAAAATACCTGAGAAGATTGTATCACACAAAGAAACTATTTCGTTGCATTGATTGCATTCCATTCGAAGACCAAACATAAGTATAAACGTTACAAGTCTTACATTAGTACTTAGGAACATCAATGGTAAATTAAGTAACACTTCTAAATATAATTTTATTTTACACAACGACATATCTGGAATTTGTACCACATTGTTTGTGAACAATTGTTTATTTATAGACATTAGTATCCTATTCACTTCCTCGCATTTAGTAGTTTCAGCTTCATGTAAAATTTCCTTCAATGATAAAAACAAGTTAATTATATGAGCAAACTTATTCTTGAATACTGGCAAATATCTGTACTCACTATATTGATAGACGTACAAAAAGTTTTTAATTCATCTTCTGCTGTTAACTGTCCAATTTGCGTAAAAACACTATTCAATATGGATAATATCAGACGTTTATCTTCTTGCAAACTATTTTTCTTCAATGTAATCATCCAATCATTCAAATCATTTGGATTAGATGTTATTTCTACTAATAGCAAGTCTGTCACTTGTGATAGTTGCTCATTATTTAAACATGATATTATTTGCACATCAGACTTTAATATTATGGACCAACAACATTCTAAACCTCCTATCAAGTCATTAAGCATCATGGAAGATTTGTCCAACGCATTTTGACTGATTTTCACTTGTTGCAAGATCAGCCTATTCTGAAATATTGATTCATATAAAATTTAATTTTTGAAGAGTCAATTGTGTTCAAATCAATTCACTAAAATTTTATACCATATTATTTTTACACTCTTCACTGCCATGTTTTTTAATTCTCTTGATCAACTTGTGCCATTGACTTTCTGATATTGTTAATTCGAAATTATCCTGTATACTTGGCATATAATACCTCAGTGCTCTTTGCGTTTCATTCCATGAGAATATTGCAGGCATCAATAACATGATGATCATATCATTATAGTTCAGACATAATATCTTTTCGACTAATGCCGACAATATATTTTTTAGATCATTAAAACCATTTACAATATTTTTATAGAAAGCAGATGTTCCGCTGCATTCATAAATACAAATGTGATCCAAAAATATGACAAGTAATTCAATAGTTGTTTGTAACATTAAAAAATTAGCATCTGTAAATAAAGAAACATCAAAATAATTACATATCGGTATTAATTGAGTTACTACTTATAATTCTTACTTTCACAGATATCAGTAAATTGTTCCAAGCAATGCGTTTTCAGATAATACAGTAATGTTCTAAACATGACCACAGATTGTGAATTTGTGGCATTATTTATTGCTTTCATTAACTTCTCTTTCAATTCATCCGGGATAAGTGTATTATCATCTGCTAATGTTATCTGATTTGAACAATCCTTTAGTGCCGTTAGCATCGATGAGATAAACTTCTCTTCTTGTTTTAAATGTATAAGAGCATCTAATATAGCAACCATCACATTCTTAGATTTTAATGATTTCTCTACAAAGAGTTTTCTCAATACATCTGTAACTCTTCTCTCAATAAGTAAAGGATTGAAATAGCAAAACTGTGTTAAAAGTTCACAATCCGTATTAGACATGGTGTTACTTCTTAAAATCTCATCAATTAGATTCTGGCAATAATCAAATAATGTAACGCCATGTATTTCGTTGTTGAAGTCAAATGTTACATCATTTAAGTGTCTCAAAAGAGAATTAAAAATCTCTTTTTTACTTCTTTCAGAATATTCTGTGAAATCTCTCAGTATTAAATCTAATGTAGCAGTGTCAGACTTAAAAGTGTTCACTGTGACACGAAAGAAAAAATTAAGTGCCATTAAATTATCCTGAAGAGGCTTCCTTTTTGCATTTTCTATCAAAACAGATAATAAGTGCCTAAGTTGCACTTTGTCCTCATCTTTCAACAATTCCCCGCTTTGCATATATTTTCTCCCAAATATTAATTGTTGAATACATTTATAAGTTACTGCGCCCAATCTATTTGTAGCATCGGCACATTTGTGGTCAATTATACGACACAAAGGATATAAAATATCACATATGAACATGTTCTTCAGATTTTCCTTTGCAATGAAAGCGGACTTAAAAATCTGCGTTGTATTCTCCATGATACAAACTGTTGTATTATATGCTTTTAATACCAGTCCTTTATGCTCATTGATCAAAGATATACTGATGCCTTCTATCGCATCATCTTCGATGTTAAGAGCATGCTTAAAAATTTTATGTACACATTCTAACAGAGATTTTATCAAATGCCCTAAGTCTTCTGGCTTACTCGTGTAATATTGTTGGATACCACTGTTAGAAATTAATAAACTACAACATTCCAAAATATCTTCTTGTATATAATTTACATCTCTTTGAAATGCTTCAACCAGTAGTTCCATCAATAGCTTATAAACATCACTCCTGATATCCAGATGTTTGTTTTCCAAACAGGTTTTTAACGAACTCCAAACTTGTTGCTCCATAGAGCAAGTTTTGCAAAGCCATTGTAAAATAAGGTCTTCTCTACGCACTATCGGTAGATCGACAGCATAAAACGAATTTTCAGCCAATTTTAAACGTTTGGGTAGAGGCTCCTCGCTCGTATTTAAGCGGTTTAACAATTCTGTTAAAATGAAAATACACAAGTTTAATGTTGTGTATTATTTGAAAATCACGTGTTAACTTACCCACTGATAAAGCCATTTTAGATCCTCAATGAAATATATTTTGTATTACTATCATCGTCTCCTTGTACACTATAATAGTTATTCACACAAACCACGTATTATTTATTTATTATGTATTATTTATCTGCAGAATGAGTGAAATTTGAAGTATTCCTTTTAGGTTACAATTGCTATTACTTCTACCGGCTGTGCTATCTGCAGCCATCTGTATATTTTGTATACATATGAGATAGACTGCTTATTGATGTAAAATTGATGTAATTGATGCAAATAATTATTTTCAGCTTGAACGTTAAAGAGTTTATACGATTATTATAATTCAGGAAAAAGTCCTGTATTTACTTAGGATAACGTTTGCTTCGGGATTATCTTCAATTTCAAATCCAGTTTAACGCTACGTTTCTTCCTTGAAGCCAATGCAATTTTTCTAATTGTTGAAGTACCTCTCACTGTGGCATCCTCTGTTAACATAAAATATCTCTGAATGTCTTAAAACATATTTCTTAATTAATAAGGGAATAATAATATTATTACTTTCATATTTCTTAAATTAATTACCATTGTTGCCTTCTGAGTCCATTGCTAAGAAACTTTGCTGATTTTTACTTTCAGAAACTTGTTTCTCTAAAGAACCTATTAGCTCTGTGAGCTTAGAATTCTCTGTCTTCCAATAATCTAATTCATCTTTCGCTCTCTCTAGCTCTTGCTTGTATGTATTTACTTCGCTTTGTAACTCATTTTGTTCCTGATTATATTGCTTCTCGTTTTCTTTAAGTATTAACGTTGCAGCTAAAAGATCGCGTTCAGCGATATCTTTTGCAGTTAACGTTTGATTTAATCTACTTTCGAGAGCAGCTGTAAACCATTTACACTCTGTTAATTCGTTGAAAAATTAGATTGATATAAACACATACATATCTTATTCTGAAATTCGGTCTTCAAATTATTAAGAAGTTCTTGTTTTTGAAATAAAGTTGCCATGAGCTGTGCCAATCTTTCATTGTACTTTTGTTCCGCCTGTTGTCTCTCTTCATTTATATATTTATAGGTATCTTCAACAGCCTTCTTAAATTCTTTGTTCTGTTTATCTAATTCCTCTTTCAATCTCTTTATGTCCATTTCGCATTGACATCTAACTTCCTGCTTGGACTCTACAGATTCTTCTAGTCTTGTTGCTTCAGATTCCCCTTCTCTCTCCATTCGGTGTATGTGATTATTTAAGCTGTTCTCAGGTAATCGTTTGTAAGTAATGCCTCGAGTTTTGCACGAACATAATCTTGTTTGAGCAAGCTGCATTTGTAATTCACTGATTCTTGATTCAAATAATATTGGAGTATTTGATCTTGCCTGTCCTTAACACTCAATGATTATTTAATTATTATTTGAGTTCAGCAATTGTTCTATTAGAAATTTGATAAATACCTTTAATACCCAATGATTTTCTATACGTAAATAATTGAATGATCAATATAAAACATTTCCTGTATACACACAGAATTAAAATAATTGCATACTAAATTACCTAACTGCTGGTCGCAAACTATAAGATTCACATAATAAATATTTTAACTTTGAAATCGCTTCTTTGTGAGCTATATCTGCATAATCTATACATTTTCTCCTTGTCGACATAATACACACGTTTATTTATTATAAACTGTAATAAGGGATACTAACTGATTTAATCCTCTTCGTTATAAATTATATATTATTTGCAAATAATTATGGATATAAATAATAATAGATACTAATATAATTAGTAATACTGCATTTCACGCTTACATATTAATATGTAATAAATTTTAGAAACGAGACAAATATTTTGTGCAACAGCTTGAAAACAAATATAATTACGATATACAAATATTCAAGTTATAATTCCTTTAGACTATGTAACATTTTCCGGTCCTATTGTATTGTTGGATTCATTCCCTTCCGTTGCTGTGGTAACAAACACACCGTCCTGTTCTGAAGACAGTGTTGTATATACTGAAACAATTTATGTTTAGGTCATCTGAATTTTGTGCCTTGTAAGCGTACCAATATATATGTATACCTCTGTGATGAAACGGTTTCATCAACAATATCAATAACAAGCCAAGTATCGCCGAGCCGCCGCAAACATAGACTAATACATCTTTGTAGTAATACTTGCTATTAACCCATCCGCTTCTGAAAATATCAAAGGTACTACTTATTTGTGTTTCATTTTTAAATAACAAATTTAGAAATAATAAACTTGAAAATAATAATGTAGTAACTATGTATACTAACAAATATTGAATAAGTATAACTGCTAAACCATTAGAGAGTTTATCCGTGAAACTCATGATGCCATATACAAATGCACCGCTATCCACATTCTGACCTATGAAATCTGCTGTGATTCCAAGGCTAGTCACTAACATGATGGATTCAGCAAATCCTATAACAAAAGGAATTAATATAGAAATAGGAAGGCTTGTATTTGAGTTTCGTATATTAAAAAGAATAGTTACCCAATATTAGAGATACTGGATAGATCTGATACTTTGTAAACGATAAGCCAGCACCAAATTGAATCCAAGTACAAGCACATATACCCAATGCAACACCGAAACAATATGATATTTTTCTACCTAATTTGGTATTTAATCTTTCTATAACGAATGACATTATAAAACTACTTAGATAGATTATTAATGGTATTGTAGCCAAAGATGTTGCTGGCATATTTAATGATACATGCAGATATAAAGGGATATAAATCTGTGATAAATTTACAAACAAACGAGTAAACATGTATACGCAAGCTGCTTTATATAATTGAACATCTTTTAACAGTACCGATACTGTTCTCGAATTTCTGCGTAAGAAACCTATAATAAACATAGGAAAGGAAATATTGAAATAAAAAGGAATTTTAATTAATAACTAAATAAGTATAAAATTGTCTCACCATTGGAGTTGTTAATAAGATTTTCTTTGACAAAGACATGAAACAAAATGGTCGTTATGCTGCCTATACCTATTCCAATGAAGACAACTTCTTGAAATTTTTTTGCATCACTAGGACCAATTTGAGAAGTGGACTCTCCAGTGTTTGTTATGTGCAACACTGCCCATGTTATACAGTAAACAAAGACATTTGAGAGTACAGTAAAACTGTATCTAAACAAAATTCCAACAAAATTTTATAATCAATGCGCTATTAAAACAAATTAAGGTTCTTCTGATTTTTAACAGATGTACCTAATTGCTATGAGTTCTGTTCTTTCATGCTCGGTAGGTGTAAGCTCTGGAACTAATGATAAATGCGATATTTGCACCGCAGCCCAGCCGAACTGGAATATGACAACAAAGGCTGCATAGTAGATTAATTGTGCCCATTGGTGAGAAGTTTCGCATCCAACACAGTGAGAAAATATGAATGGGAATGCAAACAGTACACACAGAGTACCTAAAATAAAAAATATATATTCAGGAATACACGAGCAAGTGATGTGAGAGAACAGAATAATTACGACATGTATATACATGATATAATTGTTTGTATACCTATTAAATGCCATGTTTTCCTTCTCCCATATCTACACAACCAGAAGTCGTCATTTTTGTCAGAATGAAAACCAACGAAAGGGGTAGCTACGGCATCTGCTATTTGACCAATAAGTAAAATAACTCCAGCTAACGTCGGGTTGAATTCCAACACCAAGTGGAAAAAGACTAACAAATAAGTAAACCACACAGAAGCACAAATGTCATTTAACACGTGTCCTATTCCATATGACAGTTTCGTTGAAAAAGGAAGACGCTGTATTATTTCACTATAATCTTCGGTCACACTCCTCTGTTCACTTTCCATTTTTACATGCTATTCTGTGATATATTTTTAACAAGGCAAAAAAATCAGAACTGTAACTTTCATACAATTAAATAATCTGAAATAAATTGCTGATTAATCACTTTTACATAGATAAATAAAGTTGTAATAAATTACAACAAGCATATGGATATGTAGGTATATTATTTTTACGGAATGTTATTATTTTGATACATTTTAGTTCTGCTTTATTTTTGACGCATTTTATATGTAGACATATCATTAAATTATAACATTTTTACACATTATGGATCACCGATACCGTTATACGTGTGCATCCACATAACCTATAAATGTTGCAATATCACGTGTAGGAGTCATGTGATTTTTGACATTTCTTTTCTGGACTACATTTTCTACGATCCAAAACTTTCAATTTTGCTATTTAAAATTAAAAATTATATTCTTTGAATTACTTCAGATATATGGAGATTTAATACCATATGAAATGTTACCTCAGAGAATAGTGATTAGTAATTAGGTATTCCTAAAAATGACTCATTGTTGATAAATAATATAGATATACACATCTGGTGCATATTAGTTTTCACAAATGTGTCACGTAGATAATTATGTACAGCCTGTTAGAATACAGAGAATATATTTTTGTCGATAAGATAAGTTTGAAGAATAATTACTTCATTACAATTTATTTTAAGTACTTGGAATTCTGTACAAGACAATTCTGAAATCATAGATGGATGTAGAAAAATGTAAGTTTACCAGTAAATTGACGATATATTTTCATACATACTTCAATTCTAATATATTATAATGTACAATCTTTCATTCTACACATATGGTTAATGAGTTATATTAAAATTAAAGTTAAATTCTAACATAACATATTGGAAATCCCAACTAATACTTATCGAAATGCAACAACAGAAAATACATCTTATTGAAATTTATTTACGGTATATTCCTACGCCTATTTTTATTTATAATACAATATTATATTATACATTTATATAATTTCCTTTTATCAATTGCGGTGTATATCAATAATACTTTACACGCTTAGAGATGATCGCGAGTTTATATAAAATTGATGCCCAGAGAATAAGAATGTCAGGACATAAATACAAGCTGCGATCCAACAGTTATACGCATTCTGTTTGTAACCTCTATCAGCTGCAGCGTAAAAGCTTTTAGCATCGTTATAAGTTTCTGTGAGCGGTATATCCTCTATTAAAGCTACACTTTTCGTGTAGAAGAATATTCCCATCAACAGCTGAAAGTAGAATATCATACGTTTCTATTACACGTCATATACAAGAACATATAAAGTATAAGAAAAAGGAAATATTATTTTCATCAAAATATAACATTCAAATCTAAAATTGCTGATTAACTTTTAGCAAGAACTACAGCAAATGTGATGTCAAATGTGACTCCAGTATAACCTATACGAATTTCTTTGAGTAAAAGACATTAATTATAAGAGAACAATTGCTTTATTACATGAAACCTTTGCTGTTTGTTTGAAACCATTATTTTACTTCGCAAAACTGTTTTATTAGATACAACGATGTAAAGACAGTGGAATGAAGAGATGACTTACTAATTGAAATATACCCCAAACAGATAACACTAAACCACATAGGGCGTATTTAGGTCCGCAGATCTTCATTTTTACGCCGTAATTCTCTTTCACTAGCTCTCTATGGAATAACCTAAGATGAATAACTATCACCACTGTTCGTTTGATTTGCTACACCCTCGGTAATCATATGATTTTGATCAGATATCACGCATCGATATCTCGAACGTCCATACGCTGTATGTACGATATATCCGGCGTTTAAAAATTTGCGGTTCACAAAACGTCTAAATGATATTGCACACTTTAACAGCGTCGAGTTTTACTCATTATTAAATTGAAATTGAATATTTTACACGGAGATAAATATAAAATTGGCGTGAGTTGTATTTTAGTTTTTAATAATATGATAAGTTCTGGACTGGGCACGTTCATGATTCATACTTCCTGGTTGTCAGCCCTGATTAGTAGGATCATGGTTGACCGATTGGGTTAGTTTGTGTTTCATTTATCGTCATTTAATTAATGTTATGCGCTTTATTACGAGTTTAATCGATTCTTAATATTTGTCTCTGACACTTGTAATACCTGTACTATTTGGTGAATTCGAAAATTCCTTATGTGCTCTACGATACATAGAGTTGTTTCGAGTAACGGTGTAACTCGGTAGTCCGTGTTTTTGACAGTTAAATTGAACACGTAGGATACGAGATATTTAAAAGAACCGATTCAGTCTTTTAATGGATTATATTTCCTATGCGTTCATGATTTTGTGAGAAGCAATTAATGATCGTTTGTTTTTTGTATATTTTTGTTGTAGTAAATAGCGAGGCCAATGCCAGGCGTATTGCTATGGTCGAAAACTGCTTTGGCAGTTCTGGCCAGGTAAGTGCGTTGTTAGAATTATTAAATTTCCTTACACTCAGCTTCGTTTAAAACACAATAATACGATATATATTTTATGCCTTGACATTTAAGTACAAGTGAAAGATCGAATGTTTAGGACATACCAAAATTATGATTAATTGTATATTTTAGCCGCTTGCAGTACCTGGAAGAGTTTTAGTTGGAGAAGGGGTGTTAACAAAAATGTGCAGGAAAAAGCCGAAACCAAGACAGTTCTTTTTGTTCAATGACATATTGGTTTATGGGAACATTGTAATGAACAAAAAAAAGGTATATATTCAGAGTCAAAGTTAAGTAAATATAATTTTAACTTGCTCTTTCACCTAACAACTTAATGCAATAATTTACTAGAGGTATTAAGAAGATTTGTATATTGTTAACAGTACAACAAACAACATATTATACCACTTGAAGAAGTCAAACTTGAATCTTTAGCTGATGACGGTCGTAAGTTATATTTCTATCATTGATTAAGTTAAAACTCTAGATTCTTAATTAAGCTTACAGATTGTGCATGCAATAATTCAAATGTATATGCACATATATATGGAGAATATTAAATTAGCTTCTTATTATTACAAATGCTTTTTAGTAACCAATGTTTTCGCTTCTTCATTAATCAATCATATATAATTAACTACGGATTATGTTGCTAAGAAAGTACATGAAAATAGTATAGTAGCTCATTATTATTTATAGAATATCGCAATGGCTGGCTTATAAAAACTGTAACAAAGTCATTTGCTGTTTATGCTGCCACTGCAACAGAGAAACAAGAATGGATGGCTCATATTACAAAATGTATCGAGGATCTGTTAAGAAAAAGTAAGTAGCTTCGCGTTAATTTTATCAACGCATTAATCATGCATTAAATATGTTAATATATGTATAATTTAAATATATGACGTCGAACAGGTGGTAAGAAACCAGTTGAGGTTCACGCAGCTGTCTGGGTACCAGATAACGAAGCTACAATTTGTATGCACTGTAATAAAACGCAGTTTACAGTCCTGAACAGACGGGTATAAAAATGGATTCAATTTCATCTTCAAATTGTTGTACATAAATTTTAAATATTTATGTTTTTAATCGATTGTATTTAGCATCACTGTAGACAATGCGGGGCTGTTGTTTGTGGACCGTGCAGTAATAAAAAGTTACTGCTACCTGGACAAGGAAATGGTAAAGCGGTCCGAGTTTGCTTGCAATGCTACGACGCGGCTAGTAAAGTAAAAGCGTCATGTCCATCCACCGTTGATAGCTTAAATAACAAGGAACAACAGCGTAATTCCGCGGATAGTTCAGGTGGTGACAGTTCCGGCGACGACGATGATGGTAACAAAGAAGAAAAACATGATGAGGTAAGTTATTCACTGAGATCTTTATTTTATATTCTAGTCAATAGTAATTCGTCACTAACTTACATCTCTGATGTTGTTGCAGCCTAAATTTTATTCTACACTTGCCCGATGAAATTAATCACACTGCATTGAATTATGACATATTACACTGAACAGCAATATAAACAGGACTATTATTCAGAACTATATTTTTAAAAGTCAATAATTTTAAGCTGTCAATAATATTAACAATGATAGTAATTTAAAGATTGTTAATGCTAATCTTAAATTATATTTATGCGATGAATTAAGAAAGAAACACGTCTGTGTATAAATAATTCACATAATTTTTTACTAAATTATAAAAATCAATGTTTAATACGTGTGTACATCTAAGTTATACGAATGACTTCGAAAACATTTCTGATGTTGAGAGTTGAATATTACTATTTTAACACTTACACAGACATTCAAACAGAGGACTACTATATTTTTAACTTTTGTATTATAAAAGAAAAAGATTGACTATGAGTAAAATTGTACCATTTTGACCATCGATAAATCTATGCACTTAAATTACTTGTTACGTAGTAATAATACAATATTCACTTTGATTAGATTCTAATTTTCGTTGATACGATATTTTAAGGACATATGCCGTATTGTGCCTTTCTGAATAAAAACATTTGTCTTTTTTACTCTTTGTAAGCAATTAATATTAACGTAATGTTAATTTCAGAGAGAAGTAGATACATTTTTTAAGTATATAAAAGTAATACCCGTCTAATTGCTTATTTTATAAGATTGAATAAAATTTTCTCAAAAATGCAATGTTTATAATAAAATGTAATGAGTACCACAGCTCGCTCCGATAGTATGTACTAATTGTACTAAAGATAAAGTAGCAATAAACGCAACAACGAGCTCGGCTTCCCTATATCTAATCCACGGTTGTATACATAAGGTCCTGAACTTCTACAGCCAGCGGCATGGGCATGGTTGCTGCAAAATAGAGCTAGATGTAAGAGCCATGAGCTTTTTTTACTGTTTTATCGATACATAAAATTTTCATAATTCGTAATGTGAAGTATGCACTCGATCATTATCATCGGAAGCCTTGGAAGGATTCTTGAAAAATTAATTGATTCAATGAAAAAGATGAAAGCACCTATTACATGTGCGCGTATATACGTTTATACAATCGTTTGCTCTTTGTTTTATGATGTGACATGTCAAAATGATTAAGCATAGGTGCGGAAAAAATATAAATAAAAAGAGATTTAATTTTTTTCGTTTTTGTAGAAGATGTGCCTTGCGATTGCGATGTATATATTGACAGGCACATTCGGGATACTCGCGAAGATAATCATACCTATTGGATTAGTCTTGCTGAATATCCTCGGGAGGCTTATTTACTTTTTCTATTCTCTTTTCCATAGATTAGCAGGATCAGATACAGATCTGCTGATTGACAATGGAGTCACAGTTGCACCGTAATAATACATTAAAAATTTGAAGGAAGTGTTTTAAATACAACTGCAATGTAATTATTAACTTAACAAGGTAAACATGTAACAACATTTATGCAAGTCCACATAAAAGTTAAGTAGTACGAATATTAGGTATAATATAAAATTCAAGTATGTTTATTCAGTTATAAAAATTAAATACAATCATAAAACATATTGTTTCTAAATACAGCTACTTATTATTTTCAAATATTCTATAATGGTAGAAACATTATAAATCATATATAAAAATTCATGCAGTTAACAATTCTTGTTAATTCAGATTCTGGACGGAATATTAAAGTAAATGGACGGATGAATGTAATTCTATATACATCACTTATGTTGCACTGGCAGTTTTGTAACGCTGCATATGCTCTTAACCCTCTCGAGTGCATTTGAATTTAATGTAAGGCACTTCTATTGGGGTTCGTTTAAATACATTGTACATTGCTTAATTCGCAGGCATCGTAGATACTGCACTATGTGGTGTCGTCGGACGAGAACCGGCGATCGAATGCGTGGTAGATGCATTTAACGATTGCATGGTACCGATCTGTAACAAAATTATTTTATCAGTCAAACTCTTTTGAGAACACAGCGACAAACATTCATGGACGATGCAGAGAGGAAACTTACTCTTAAATGAGCCAGATCTTCTAATCTTGTAAGATCGCTTAATTCCACGTACAAAGAATAAACAATAAGCCACCCGTAAACGGAAACACATATAAACATTATCCACAAGAGACACATAGCAATATTGTAACCAAATATCATGTCATTTACTGTGCTGGCAAATACAAAAGCAAATAGCCTAAAAATTGTGAAAGCAGCAAAAGTGTATAGCCACGGGATCATCTTCTTCTCGTATTCTTTTCTCAAGGCAGTAATCAACATCACAGATGTGGCAAAAACTGCTATCGCTCCCAGCATAGAGAACAACGCGAACATGACAAGAGCATTCCGGACTGTAACAAAAAATAATATTACAATTCTTTAGTATGTTTGTTGTATTTCTTATATGAAGCTAATGAGAACCTGATATCTTACCATGCCTATTACCCACGTAAACAAACTCGTATGATATAATATAATATCCATAGTGAGTAGAACCCGGCGCAGCTTGTGAAAGGCAGTATAGATCAAATATTGAAGTTGCAATGGTAAAAATTGCTACGAACTAAAAGCAAATATTCAATATAAAACATTTTATATTTTATGTATTTTTCATGCTATTTTATTTAATTCCATACATACCAACGAGAATACAGCTGCGACTATAGCAGCCCTTTGGATATCTAACACATAGGCATGTGTCAAAATTGGCTTTTGATACCAGTGTACCTTGACGCTACGCATCGAGCGAGAAGATCTCAGGTTCGCGCTGCTACGCGAGGTAACATGAGAGTACACCGACGGTGTACCCATGCTGGGCGACTTCTTCCCGTAATTCATTTCGCGGTCCACAAATTGATTTCACAGACGCGTAGATTTAAGTTCGCCTCACGTTGCGACTTACTATGGTGAAAAGGTTAGCTTCGCGACGAATATTTGTACTGGTCCTTAGGAATACGTTTTCCTTCAGATACAATTGCAATCGTCACAATAGCACATGCTCCTTTCTTTGGTAGTAAATCACGAGCACGTGAGAAACTTTAATCAGCCAGCTTCTAAACGTAAACAAAAATCATTCGCGTAGCATTTAAATGGTGTCGATCGCACGAGCCGACGCCCGACGTTTTAAATGAATCCACCCGATTTGTCTCGACGATGATCGAAGTAATCCGAACGATGACAGATACGAGCCAGGCTTGCGCATGCGTCTAACGAGGAAGGCTGGGTGCAGCGGTGTAATTGTGTAAATAATTTTCATATCTGCGCTACATAAGTAAAGTAAGTGAAGGTGTAGGTGTAGATCTGAATATCCGAACCGAACGGGTTGCCTCGGTGTTCGATAGTGACATATGTGGTTAACTTTTAAGTGCAGTATCGTAGTATCGTGCATTCCTTCGCGATGTGCTAATTTCGTTTTTGTGACATTGTTTGCGGTTACTTGCAATCGTACGTCCCGTTCACTCACTTGTTCAACAATTATTATTATGTTAACTAAAAGATCCGTTTAAACCACGGCACTCGGAAGGATTCACTATCACTGGGTTTACATAACCTGTTCCTATATGATTGTTTTATTAATACGCTAACAACAGAAACTACAAATTTGCATGCATATTTTTAGATTGTGTAAAATAATTAGCATTCGCTTATTAGCAATCATCTGCGTATGAATAAACAACGAAGAATCTTTTTCGAACCGGTGTGTAATGATCCTGCGTGCGACTTATTTGGAGAATGAAAAATACGGAAGCGCAGTTCCTTTTCAAGTAGAGCAATAAAAAACGTGACACGAATATCCAGTTTAGCATTCGAGACGCTTGACTTAACGGAATTTTGTAATGAGATTAATTTATAATGGGTATTGATTCTTAGTTAATGCTTGTAATGCAATTAAAATAGATTATTTATTACTTTTATGTTGGGATACGTTCTGAATACTGGTGTGAAAATGACCTTATGAAATATTTTTTTTAATTGATAATTGCGTTCAGGTTTTTTACCTATTACAATCTTGGTTTATTCTATGTACACGCTTGAGCAAGATATATTTGTTTCTTGTTATAATACATGTTAGTCTTCTTCATTGAGACAGAACATTTTCTTATTTTCATGTTCCTATTGTTCTTTTTGCATACCATGAGTTTTGTTTTATTTTTACTTCTAATTTATTTCTGCACAGTATTTTTGTAGCGTATCTATTTTATCTTGCGTGTTAATTATGCTATTTGTTGTCTGCAAACAAAAGTAGCTCCATTTCTTCAATAATTCTTTTGTATCCCTCTTTATAAAAGTGTTCATCTATGTCATGTAGCAGTAAGAAGAAGAGCATTGGGCTCAAATTATTTCCTTGTATTACTCCTTTTGTTACTCTACCTTATAAAATATCTTTTTATTTTAAACCTTTTATTATTTTAGATGGCGGCTAGTGCTCTTGAAGAGAAAATCAATAAAATCCGACAACAAAATGAGGAGATCAGAAGGAGATATGAGGTATATAAAATATTGTTGTAAAGTAACCCAATAGTATACTTCAAGAATCGTTTTGTCATATTAGGAAGTTGAAGAAGATAAAAAGAATGCAGCAAAATTGAATGCTTTGGTACAAATGGTGCCATCGACCGATTGGCCGGAAAGGAAAGAGCCACCAGAATTTTCAAATCCTCCTAAAACCAAACCGAAGCCAACCAAAGAAAAACATGAATACGTATCGCAAGCTCATGCCAGCGAAGGAAAAAAGATACATTCGTTTGCTCAAGTACGTATGAAAGTTTGATGTTCTCTGAAAAATATCTTGTTATACTTATCTTTAAATTGATCTTTAAGTATTATAAATTTTGAGCATAAAATGATCGTTTAGGGAGAAGGACCTCCACCGGATCCTAAATACAACTTTTTAGCAGATTCCGAGCGAGAAGAACCTGGTATGGAGAACGTGAAGGAAACTAATGGAAATAAATCTCATCAGAAGCAGATTAGAGGAAATTTTAGAGGCAGGAGAGTCATAGGCAGAGGTGGCATGCAAAAAGTACATGAAATCATTGTATTTGTAATTTCAGGCTTTTTATTTTAGGTTTTTATTAAAGATTTTATTCGGTTGCAGGATATTAAATCATCAAGAGGAAATCATAGAGATGACTTTCAACCAGGATACGATGCTTGGAGAGCTGAAAGAAATCGCATTGACGAGGATCGAATCAGTAGACAGAAGACTGCAGAGGGCAATTGGCGCAGGGAATGGGATAATGATAAAGTATGCTCAACTGTACAAAAGTAAAGTTGAATTGATATCGAAATCTATGATTGTCTTGTGTTACAGGTGCATATTGTTGACGATGTAATAAAGAAATCATCGAAGTCTATGTTAGGAGACTATGTAAAAAAAGACTCGGATAGAAGATACCACAACAGTACGTCTATGGAATGTGATATCGTTAAACTTTCATTTAGAAATACACTAAATTACGTTTTCTTTCAGATAATGAACATGTCAATTATAGTCGTGGCGCAGGCCATCGCCCTCATCGAGGTTCGACAAAGAGCTTTCACGGTAATTATGAAAATCGGTCTCATAATACTTACGATCAGCACAGAAACAATTCGTCGATGCCGGGGAAAGTACCGGTTTCTCCGACTTCGGAAGAAAGAACCGTTATTGCAACCGAGAAGAGTATTAAGGTCACCGTAAATCAGAGCAACGTAGCGAAAGGCACAGTGATGAGTGTCAAAGGTGCACATTACATTCGCTATAGTCTTCATTAGAATTCGTGTGATCTTAAAAATGTTGACGCCTTTGTATAAATTTTAGTGAACTCACCGAATATAGCTGGAACCGGAAGAGTCGGGCCGCGGCAAAGAACTCGCGTCACGTACAGCCACTCGGATGTCGATGCGCCTCCGTCCGAGGAGGAACCCTTCTTTCGGCAAAAATCATTCGAAGATAAAGGGAAAGGAACTTATTTCAACAATCAGAAATTCTCTAATCTAAAGAGATCTCATTCACAGAAGAAGAAGGAAAATGAGAATAAATATCGTCAGAGGAAAAATAGTGAAGGGAATCCGCACGAATATCAATCTCATCATCTGAAATTCGTTAAATCACCGCAACTCTTTAAGGAGAGCGCCAAGGTACCGAAACGCGATACTTCAAAACTGGATGTTTCACAAAAAACTCAAACTCAGGAGTGTTCAACCTCCGAAGAAGTGAAAGTTGAACAGAACATGGAATGCGATGTTAAACATAATGATGAACAGGATAATAAAAATGATATGGATGTTAGTACAGAGCATGACGTGGAGCAGGATAATGAGCCGGAGGTGGAATGTAATATCGAACACAATGCTGAACAGAATATTGAAAATAATATTGCAGTAGAAACAATCCAGACACAAGAAGAGGAAATAGAAACAAGTAAAATAGAAAATGGAGAGGCAAATGTTGAAAAGAAATTATTGGACGAAGTATCGTTAAAGGAAGAGGAAATTGATGAAACTATTTCAATTCCTGCATCGGGTGCAGAAAATCCTGCTCACATTGCCAAAGATGAAATGCGTAATGTTACTTCTGATGAGAAGAGTTCCGCTCCTCTTGCGGACAAGACAGTAGAGGAATCACATGAATGTAGTAACGTGTCTTCCGAGGCATCGATTTCAGGCGACAATCCATCCAACGAGGAACTTGTGCCAAATGAAAATAAAGAATCATCGAACGATATCGTTGAAATGGACAAACCTCCTTTACACGAAACCGATGAGGGATTATCGAAGCAAACGAAAGATGTCACGGAACAGTTTGTAAACGATAACTGTGATAATATCGAAGAAGAAATTACGGTACAACGAAATGCAGAAGAGGTGATAGATAATTCTGTGTCTTCGTTGGAGAATAAAACACACTCTGTGATAGAAATTAAGGATCAACCGATATGCAATACCCAATTAATTGAAGTGTCGAATACAGAAGAAGAGATGAGCGATTCTTCGAATCAAAATTCGAAAGATACGCATGAAATAAATTTAGAAAATGTTAACGCGGTTAGTATTGTGAATGTGGATGATGACACGGTAACAGAGAGTAAGGAGAAAGCGGAGGAAGTTGAAGACAAGAAACAGGAAAATGGAAACGAGAAACAGAACGAATCATTGCAATAAGGAGCGATACCGAGTTTCGGTAGTATGTGTAACATATCTGTTACACCGTTACTCTTTTTCTAAGGTAATACATTTTTCGATCACTGTAATCAAGTGATACTACTTGCGCACAATCGTTAACATTACTTGATTAATCCTTTGCGGTATGGCATTCTGTACTATTTTTTTTTATTTATGATCGATGCAAAACATCTTGTACATTGGAACTTAGTTTTCAATTTGGACAAAACGTTCATGTTATTTAGTTTTTAATGTGGATAAAACGAGAAGAATTTTCTTCTGAATACATTGAGAATAATGTAATACCTGATGAAATCAGTACTTTTATTCCGAGAAATACGTTTCCGTTTCTACAATTTTATTTAGAAAATAAAAAAACCGTGAAGGATTAGCGCATAAAAAAGTAATCGCTATTAGCGCTTTAATAATATGTAGGAACTGATAATGTCACGATTCGTATTTCTTGATATTTTGTATAAAAATTCTATGAAAATAGAATACTACAAATTTTGTTCAGATGTTGTGCTCGAATGATATTTTTATAAATTACCTATTATAACTATTTAACATCTAACTCGTGTTCTGGCCAAAAATCATTGAAAACAATCACGGCATATACCAAGCGACGTGTGGCCAATATGCAATGAGTTGGATGCACGGTCGACTCAAGGGATTCCTGAGCCACTTCGTGGTATGCGCGTATGCCTAGAAACTGTGACATGTTCTCTTTCTCTGTCTTTCTTTTTCTTTTAGGAAAAATTGAATACCAGAGAATCGATTAAAAAAATAAATTTTCTAAAGGATCAAATAGGAATTGGACATCCCTAATTGGAGGTACGCTCGAAGTGGGTCCGGAGTTGCTCGAGTCACTTGTCACTTTGGAGATTGATATACATAGGTTGTATAGAACAAGAAAAGGATCGATATTTCAATATTCCGGGAATTGTTATTAAGGGGGTAGCTTCCGATAGCGGTGCGATAGGGCAGAATATCGATGTTACCCATAAAATTGATCAAAAATATGGGTTTATGAGACTACACTCTTATTTCTTATACGTATACAGCTTGAATAGCAGATAAAAACATATAGTTACAAAATAGATGAAAAATCGTAGTTATAACATCTTTAGCAATTTTATATTCAAGGCAGGTATACTGAAGATATATATATATATATATATATATATAGTATACTGTGTAAGATGTTTTGCCTTTTCGAAGAGCTACTTGACGACCTAAGAATCTTTCCATCCAAGGCAGATAAGTGTAGCCCGGTAAACCTATATTTTGCATTATATGACGACAAAACAGAGCAAAAAAAAACGTCAAATTTTAGAAAAGTCACGTGACTATCCCAGCCCCTTAATTTAGAAGAAGATAACAAATAATCGCTTGTAATTCACAATGCGCTAAACAGTGTATTGTACAGTGTATTTCAGAATGCACGAGTTTTCTTTTAAAGTGTGGAATAGAGTGAAATTCTGATTGTCGAAAGATCCTCTTCCATTTTTTAATTCCGGCTATTAACGAAGTTATGTATAGCTTAACTTTAGTTTGTTAGCCCAGAAATGATTTACAGTTTGTTCCTACTCACTCATTTTTCCATATCTTCGGCCATTTCCTCTATTTGATTTTAGTCTTAACTTTCCTATCAATTTTACGATCCCAGAGAAAAGTCGTGCATTATGGGACATCCTGTATTTATTTAGCATTGAGTTTAGCGAAGAAGCAGTGTTACGTTACTTTATAGTTTATGTATATTTATTCGTATATATCTTTCTACTAAAATAGTTATTTATTTCACGTTCTTTTTTTATATATACAATTTTGTTACTTATTTGCCGATTATGATTTATTTTCAGTTCATGAGACATAATCACATTTACAAATGTTTGAAACATGGAACGGATAATTTTCAAATTTTTGCGATCTTCTAATCGTTCGTAAATTTTTGTTAACAGAGTGCCATTACAAATTGTTTTATGATCACGAATCAGTGCTATTTCCTTTTAATTTTATACGAGCGCCATTAATTTTCAATATGTTCCTCGGATTCTTCTGTACTAAGATTCTCGACGAGAGTTTCAGTTTCTGTTAAACCTGGTGGAAACCAGTTCAAGGCCTCCATCAGGTTCATTATCCTCAGCCACAGTTTTTTATTCTTAAGATTATTCTGACATTAAAAAGAAACAAGAAAAAAAATAAATGATAAAAATTGTTAGCCACAATTTCTCTTTTAAATATTACCTATTGACATACATCAGAATGTAACAGAATGAGTTACTTTCTTCTGAGTCTGTGAAAGAGGATTTTGAGCTAGAAGTTCCTCTTCCATATTTTGTGCAATCAGAAGAAAGTCATGCATTCTGTTATAACTCCTTAATAAAACCTTCAAAAGCATGTGTATATATATATCATTTTTGCGTATTGAACAGGCTGTAAAATTGTAGCCGGAAAAAACTGGGACGCTCTGTATAATTATTTGTATCCGATAATTTGCTTACTTTGACCATTTCTGCGTAACACTGTGTGAACTCGTCGTATCTTTCGAGCGTCATGTTCAAAAGGCACAAGTAACCCCATATTTCTGGATTGCGATTGTCAATTCTATTCGCTTCTGACAACGATATTTCAGCCTCGTGGTACTGTTCCAACTGGAATTCACAGGTATTAAAAGTACACGTGAAATTTTTCATACAAGTACGTAAATAATTATTTCTCACTTCGTAGCAGCTGATACCAACACCCAACCAAGTCAGAGAAGTCGGGGAAGAGTTGCAAGCGCTTAGAAAAATGCGTCGCGCTCGGTCAAAGTCGCCGGCATCGTAATAATGATATCCTAATCTAACGTTTGAAGATACTAGATTTGTAAAATTACTCATACTACACAAAATTTATTGAATGGAATTGATTTTCAGGAACTTCACCTAACTTCGACCAAATACAAATTGTCGGGTCTGTCGAAGAGCATACGGGCGAATTCGTAGCATTCCAATTCCTTCTCGGTATTTCCCATTTTATAGTAACAATGTCCCATCAGAGTACTGACGGAATAGTCCTGAATGAATCAGTTGAAACGAATATACATACACGTATTTCGACTATAATTGCAATGTATTCACTAACTATTCCATAACTGCATCGAATCTCGTCCAAATGGGACAATGCGTCCTCGTATCTGCCAGACAGATAATGTTCAACTGCCATGTAATACAATACATGATTGGATCGAGTGGTATTTGACATTTCCTCCGCTAAAGCAAATCCTGCAAACTAATATAGTATTTTATTAGTAATTTATTTATTTATTTCACCGATTTTCCTAGCCAGGTACAAAATACTAGGAAGGCTTGTAGACCTTAGTCTGTATAGCCTTTAACCCTTTGCACTTCGAACGATTCTGGACGTTCACTACTCAGCGGAGTGCAAAGGGTTAATAGAAGATGTTACAATACTTTTCGAGTACATCTTCATAATTAATTACTATATTTCAGGATGTATTAGTATGGATATTCAGGATGTATATCATATATTCAGGATGTAAGTATTACCTCGCAGAAGTTCAGCTTTAGTAAAAATGTTGCAACTCTCATGTACATGTTATCTTCGGGACAGTGGGTAGAAGTCCAAACGAGTGGTTCTGTGTCAAGCGTTATCGGATGGCTTTTACCGTGCATACATTTGTTCGCTATACGTGCCGTGATATCCACCCCTACACGTTTATTTTTATTCAATTTAACATTCTGTTCAGCGATATTTCAACGTGCAGGGAACGAATTTAAATTATGAATAAATCAAATGTTATCTATATTATATAGAATCATTATGTATATTACTATTACCAGGTAGAAGGTATTACCTGGATAATATTCTGTTCGTATGTAAAAGAGGTGCAAGATCGCCCATCCTTCGAAAAAATGTGGGTGGAAATCGACGATGGCAGTTAAAAAGATCTCTGCTTCTCTGTACTGATTTTTCTTGAACAGAACCATCGCTTGCACTAACAATCTAAATATACGAATTAGAAAACAATTAATTATTACATATTCCATTCAGTTTTGTTATATGAGGCCTATACAAATTTTAAAAGGTCTTTTGGTTGTCCAAAAACCGATAACAGTTTGAGTTTGAATTTGCGGAGTTTGTTGAATCCTTGAAGGCAAGTCAGCCGGCTAGGACTGTAAACAAAAATTGCAGTAATAGAATTGCAGAAATTCGACTCACGCGATTGCGTATTGACGATCTAATTTGATCGCTTCCAAGGAACATTCTTTCGCGCGATCTATGTCACCTACTTTGTGCAGAAAAATCGCATACTGCGTCCAAGGATACGGATCACATTTGTTTCTTGCTATCGCCTGCGCAATAGACGTTTAATTACAATATGCGTATTGTAATTACAAAGTAGCTGATATCTACCTTCGTGTAATACGTTCTGGCATGACTGAACTCGCCAAGCTCGTAGGCCTCTTCAGCGTAGAAATATATTTTGTCAGAGTCATCGATATCCGAGGCATCCTGCGTGAATCGACCCTCAACCATTTTATTTATGGCAAAATGCATCTGCTCTACCAGATACGTGAATATGGAGGCAATAATATTCTGCGAAATAATATGAGGTACATTATTTTTGATTAATGTATAGTAATGTGCAAAGGGTTAATGATGATATTTAATATGTACATGACTCTCGTTGGAGTCCACCAGATTCTTGGGCAACTCAAACTTCTGATCTATTAACATGGGAATTTTCGTTCTTAATGTATTACATATAGTTAGGTACAGTCCAGTTTTATACAAGTATTGTCTGAAACACGTTAGCTCATCCTGAAATGTTTTAAGATAAATATCAAAAAAATAATATAAATGATCATTTTTGCAAATAATTAGGTTTACCGATTCGGGATCGAAACAGTATTTCGTTGACTCGCTACTGCCAATTTTTGTATGCAGCAAACATACTGATCTTCAGCTATGTCACTAGAATACACGTAACGTCGTTTCTTCTCCGTTTGAGGTATCATGGTGCTTATTCTAAAAGAAAAGTTACAGATCATAGATGTATTATCATAGATGTATATACATCATTTGTATATGTATTATTAGTATTGATAGACTGATTTGTCTGATCAAACATACAAATCTGTGAAATCTTTTTCGATCCTGCAGGCGACCAAGGGTTTATGAAGTTCTATTTCGATGACTATGATCGTAGGTTCTCCACTTTCGGTGGTTACAGGCGTGCTTGGGATCGCTTCATTCTCTGACTGATTCGATTGCTAAATTGGATCGCTGATAACTGCCTATACTTTCTTAAAATTGTGTTCCCTCATAAAAAATAATAAAAATCATCTTTATTTTACTTTCGACGCTCTACTTTTCTTGTCTTTCTCTTTCGGCTCCTTGCGCGGCGATTCCGAATTGAAAATATTCTTCTCAAGCTCCAGTTTCTCCGTTATATCCAGTGGATTGTAGCTGTACAATTGTCCCACTATACGACAATGCCTCCCTGCACGAGCACAGTGCAACTTTCGAGTTTTTCAAATGTTAACAAGGCCCTTTGGCAAAATAGTGACATTTACTTCCTGGGAAAAGAAGTTCGGAAACATCGACGTAGCACTGATACAACTGCGTCGTAGTCGATGGACTGCCTTTGGGTCTCGTTGCACTCGCAGCACCCGTCTCAGTTATTTCAAATTGAAAGGGCCAATATTTATGCCTTAAAAACAAATGTTCATAAATATTACCTATAGTCGAAACTGCTTTTATGTTTTATCACCGGTGGTACACGTGGCACGGAACGCGTTGAGTGAATTTATTTATACTTTTGAATATGATTCCGCATCGCTTCGGTGCCTGCCTCCCAAATGATGCATCTGTTCACCGAGTTCCATTCGATTCGCGGTATATCTTCGCAAGTCATTTTCTACAACAATTAAAATAATCCTAAAAAATATGAATATTATTGTAAATAATCGTACAATTTCGTT
>SHCU01000388.1:83110-95830 GCA_004307685.1 Ceratina australensis
AAAAATAGGTAAAAATAATTGCTAATTTTTTAATTTAAATAAAATGTGATTCATGTGCTTGTCTCATTAATTGTTTAGTCTCGTGCTTAAACATTTTCCCANCGGTATAAAAATGTGCGCGATGCAGAAAAAACAGTGATCTATTATGTACGCGACGCCTACGGGGAACAATCTCGACATTTCTACATTATGTACACGACACAAGCTAATCTCGATCTATTGGGATGGCAAAAAAGTAATTTCGGATTGTACAAATGGACAACGTTTATTGTTTTGTTACGCCCTTATCAAAATGTTACAACTTTGTCTTTTGACAGTTGTTAGTTGGCACTTGTAGAAACAAATTCTATGTAATTTTGCTTGCGTTTCTCAGATTACGGTTTCAATTTAACATGCAGCACAAAAATTAATATTTTAAACATATTTTGTTAGATTAATATTCTAAACATATTTATTTGATTTCTAATCGAACACAGATATCGAAGTCCGGCTCGACGCTCTTTTCTTTCTAACGCACGGTTTCATTGCCAGCGAAGAATCGTTCGCTCGGATGGTTGAAACGTCACGAGGGAAATATTGATTGCGTCCTGGCCTAAGCTTTACACATTGGCCCGAGGTTAAGAACCTCGCGTTCCAGTTCGTGGACTTTCGATCGTTCCACCAGATCCCACAGGTTTCGGTTTATCGCTTTCAACGATTCGCTAAATTCCATCGCGATTCCGAACAGTGTAGAGTAAAATAATTAACAGGTATGTACATACCTTCGTATTTCGCCTCGATCGAATTCAACGTCTTCGTGCCGAAACTCTCGTCCGGTAGAAAATGATTCTTATTCTTCTCGTTGTACTCCTCCTCGTTCACCGCCTTGTCTCTAGAATAAGAAAAAATGCTTTTTCAACGTTTCGTTCGCCGCGTCTTTCAACAATAAATTCCAAATTATAATAATCTAAATAATTCTAACAATTTTCAAATGAAAATTTCAAGTATTCGTTGCTCGTTTTATTTTCAACGATAACAGAGGAGTTGCGAACGTTTTTGATTTTTTTTTTCTCAAGATCGCGAGAACATACATCGTTTCGTCGGCCTGGTTCAAGGCCAAAGGTATCACAGGGGTTGCGTTGATACTGGTAACGATCGTCGATATCGAGTCCTCCTCTTCTCTTCCGACGTCTACCGGCTGTCTGCACCGGAAGGCGCACGAACAATAACGGAGAACCGTGTTCGCGATCTTGTATTCCCGTCGCCTCGATTCGTCCGGTCTCTCGTTGAAATTTCGATCTTCAGACTCGGTTTCTCCGTTCCTCAGAACTGTGCTTTTGTCCTCTTCTGGCCACGCGCAATACTTGAAAATCATTTTCGTCCACCAACGCGGCGGCTCATCGGCCGCGATCCAAAGTTCTTTCGACGGCTCTCGCATTCATCCGAATTTTATTTAATTATCCAAGCATCGTTTTCTATTGATTGTAAATCTCGGTGATATATTGAATTATTAGGTCATTAAGTATGAAATGTCCTGTTACCTAAAGCCTCAACTTTGATACCAGATATCTCCGATATTTCATTTCGACGGTCTTATTTTTTTTGCATTGGGAAGGTATTCCATCTGGCTTTCAGATGCACTCTTTTTTTTAACGGTCTGTCGTATTGTCGTCAACTTACGTACGCGAATGAAAGAAAATTGTACAATACATTAAAATAATGTATTAAATAATAATTATATAATAATAGGTAATAATTAAAATAATAATACATTAGAATGTGACCTGAAAGTTACATGGACTTATAGAGGGTTAATTGATTTCGTGTAAGTTGAGATTCAAGGCTTCTCTCGAGTTATAGAGTTAATTGGTTTCGTGTAACTCAAGTGCCATGGAACTTGAGAGAGACGCGTATAATACGTAAAACAAATTTCCCCTGGCAAGCGAAGAAGGTTGCAAACCAAAAGTTCATCTTCCACTTTTTCCTTCAATGTAACTCATTTTGATTTGTCTGATATCTGAGGATATGAAGAAGAAACTTTAGGAGCTCTTAGCTATCTTTACCTCGAGGCTAATTTATTTACAAGCCGGTAGATATTCACAAACTATTATGGATCTATCGCAAAAATAGTATCGCACGTGAATTATTTACTATTTCAAATATACTGATTTTACAGCAAGTGAAATCGTGTACCCATGTGAGATTGTTCACGTTAAAATTGTATAAAAATTCAAGAAACCGCACTGAAACACGTAGAATTGTTCGAACATTCTCACACGCACCGATCGATAATTTTCTACACGGTAAATCGCACTTCACTGATCACGATCGATTTCACTGAAACGATCATTTCGCAAAATTGGAGATTAAGAAGGTATGATCAATTGACATTTGAGATTTCCTATGTCGTTTCGGTAAAATTTCGAGTAAGAATCGTGGAGAGAGACGAGGTATACGCGTATAATTATGAACGGGGCGACAAATGACGACGCACGCACAACTGTTCCCCATGTAAGTAGACGCCGAGCGTCCCGACGCTGACCGCTACCACCTCCTTTTTCACTCCCCACTTCCTGTTCCAACCCCCAGGATACTGTATCGAATGGCTATACACTGACCCTAGCCTCGGACATCGAGGATAGAAACTTGTGTATAATGGAAGTAAAAAGTAAGTGTATAAACGTGTACTCGACATTTCAAAAAAATATTCATTTCCATAGAGAAAAAGAAATTCATTTGCTTCAATTTACTTAGTGTCTCATCGAGCGCTTTTAAACTACAGTAATTAAGTACAATCTTCTAAAAATTCATTAAATGAATAAAAAATAGGTAAAAATAATTGCTAATTTTTTAATTTAAATAAAATATGATTCATGTGCTTGTCTCATTAATTGTTTAGTCTCGTGCTTAAACATTTTCCCAACAAGCCAGACATACTCGTAGTCTGTTAAATATAAAACTTGCGAAGTTTAGACTCTGTCGGTTACCGTACATAAGAAGTTGAAGACAGCAAAGGTGAAAAATGACTAGGTATCGTTAATCGACGTTTCTTATTATGTAAGCATTTCTATATGTCTACTAATAAAAGCAGCTTCGCCGGGAGTTATCACAATGTACGTCAGTTGGTTTTATTATTGGAAAAAATTCTATATAATGCTCAGTACAAAGATATTGACGTTCTATCTATACGTAGAATTGTGAAACATCAATATAGAGTGGCTCCAAAAGTAATGGCACGCTTTGGCACGATACAAATTGTATATTAACTTAAAACTTTACAAAATCGTAATTCTATTAGAGTTTTTAATCACATTAAGATACATTAAAGGCAAAATTAAATCAAATCAGAAGTATCATATAAACCATGAACTACAATATTTAATCTATTTTTATAAATTCACTTTCGGTATTTAATAAAATTAATCTCATCATTTGAATTGCAAATACTGCAATCGGTTCGATCTAAAAATGTAAAATTCCGTGCTCGCGAGTATTTACAGTTTTTCGGTTACACGTAGCGCAAAATCGTGGCAGAATGCTTCGCAGAAATTTCTTCTTAACGAGTTGAAATTGTTAGGTGGTTAGCAGTGGTCGGTTGGCTTGGTTATTTAAGGCTGAGTACAATTGCTATCACGCGACGTTCGTAAATCAAGTAAACGGTTAAACGAGATTCGAGAATATATTTTTCAGTGTAATCTTGTTTACTTTTTTCCTTCATGCCATTACAGTAATCTTTACCGTTTAATCTGTGGATCTAAAGGAATTCGTCGAGTTATATTCATTAAAAGATACAAAAGAGGTGTTGAAGAAATCAATAAGATCTTAATCGACTGTAACGATGCAACGGACGAAATCCTGAGTCATCCTCTATTTCACTGTTATACCACGAAATTGATGAGATAGGTACGCGTAGACGATCGTCACGTTTTATGCTCTGTACAAACGTTCAGAAAATCACTTTTCGTGGAAAAAATCTTAAGGACAGCAAAACCCTTGAGTGTTGCACTTATAAATAAATCGATACACACATACGTCCAGTATGACTAGATGCTAGGGCTACACAAATTCTACGTTTGGCACTCTAATAGCAGCGCAATGAAAAAATGGTAAAAATTACACGACACAGGTATCATTAGCACAGGCACAATTTGCCTATACAAGCGATCTTCAGTCAGAAGCAGTCAGTATATATGCCAATAGTGGTAATATCAGAATGTAATAAAAAACCATACCGTTCCAGTTAAGAAAAAGAGAGTTGACCTTGAAATCTCCTTTATGCCTTCACCCACGCAAGAAATATTTGTATGATAACATAGACCCCTTTATACCGTGCAACTTTTCATATATGATATTTTATCATATTATTACAAATAACGACAAAATTCGAGGTGGTCAGAGTTATTGCCCCAGCCTGTATATTCGTGGGACGAGAGTGATTGCACTGTACGGCAGCGTAAATTGCGAAAACGTGTTTTGTGGCATTCACAGACATCGAATTTGTAGAATTCATAGAAATTGAATAAAAAGTATTACTTACATGTCGTATGTTGATAACGCGCGAACCTCGTTGGTGCCCGATTTAGTAAGCTGCTGGCGATGATATAATTGCGACGGCGACAGCGAACGTAGTCTTCTTCTATAAGGGGTATCAACGCTGATGGCCGGGAAGTATTCACCGGTTTGGGCATCCGACGAAATCACTTCGACGTCGGTGATCTTTTGAGCAGCCACGTCTTTCGTTTTACGATGGGGTTTCATCTGCAACGCAGGTCGCAATCCGACCGAATGTATTTTTACGATAATTCAAATTATTTTTTCTCTGGACTAGATGCGAGCCATTTAGTTTGAAAGTGACCTAAGTCTATTTTTCAGAACAGTTATATTTTTGAAGGAAATTGTACATTTAATTATTTTTAATATACTTAAGCAGTGTGATACATTGATATTTTATTGTAAAAGGGTACTTTTAAATTTACTGAAACGTAAACTCTCAATTTAAAGATAAAAGGACTTAGGCCACTTTTAAAATAAACGGCTCCTGTCATAGTACTTACTCGTGACATATTTTTGTTGTTACTCTCTCCAGAAATCTGATTAAAATCCGTTTTGTTGTGCGCGTATGTTTGCAATGTTCGAAACGAATTCTCGTCTGCGAACCGGTTATCTCGATGAGGAGACGAACTGTACCTGATCAATAGGAAAGTTGAGGAAATGTATAGAAACCAGGATCAAGTATTTCAGTTTTAGATTACAGATATAAAAAAGTAATCACATATTATGTATAACAAATGTTTGTTGATTAATATTTCTTGACTGGTGACTGTCGATAGAACTGGAACGGTTATATTTAGATTTAATCTCGGACTTCCTCGAAGTTCTATCCTTCTCTGCAAATCTCTGATAAATTCTTGAATTATCGATCGGTAGTTTCCCATTCTCACTGTCTTCGCCGCTCTGTAATATCAATCATATTATTAATCACCAATTATTTTTATATAGTAGAGATTAAGTCTCAGGCCTTCATACAAGTTTAATAATAAGTTGAAAAACAAAGCCGAAAAATAATGATTATAAAAAACGACATAAAATCGGTGCTCAATAATCGAAACCACATCTTTAATAACAAGTACAATATTTTTCGTGTCGAGTCAAAACTGATAAATGTATAACATTTGTAAAGATTTTCAATTCTTGAAGGTTTAAAAGTATGAACCTTACATTATGATCTGCGTTTCCATTATCCAAATTCTTTGCGGAACGATAATCATACTGCGTACTCGTACCATTTGCTTGCTGATTTTTTCTTTTCGGATGGTACTCGGCCTCAGAGCTTCTGTCAAGATTTCATCGATAGATGATATAAGCGATATGAGAACACAGTGTAATGGTCTTTTCCCATTGAGAATGTCCGCGGAGATTTTTTCCGTAAAGATTTCAGATTTTACCGAGCCGCTGAGTCTCGCCCAACTTGTACACGCTCTTCCCTATGCTTCGAATTTTTTACTACTGTTTTTACTGAATTGCCTGCGTTTCAACTGAGAACCTCGAGGAACCTAGCAGAATCTAAAATCTCGGTGGCGATTCTAAGTGGGAAAAGATCTTAAGATAATAATACCTAGTCTCGTCCTGTGAGCCTCCACGATCCTTCGAGTTCTCTCTGGTGTTTCTTAATCTCCTCTTCAAGTTAACGTTGATCAGCTCTGAATTAGTAGATTTATCCATCACGAGGCTGTGCACGGCCGGCTTTGGTCCACACTCCTTGGTGTAAAACACAGGAATTCTAGATTCTGTTTTGTTGTTGCTTTCCTGTTTCCGATCAAGATTATTTTCAACGACGCTACGGTAATTCGTAGACTCCCTCGTATTCGTCGTAATTTTCGTTTGATTTCGCGATTTTACATCTGAATCGAAGCTCTCATCTGCAATTAAAAAGGGATCACTGATTACCGGCGATGCGAACGGACGCGATCGGTGTAGAAATATTGTAATCACCGTTACGAATGCCCACTTCACTTTCATATTGCACGTCCTAAAAAAATTGATACGTGTATTACAGATTACAATAATATGTTTGATAAGAAAAATAATCAACGTGTTAACCTGAAATATATCTAACAAAAGCGCATATTTCAAATGGGACATAATTTCAACCGATTGTCAGCCGAATCTTTTATCGTCGACCTATAGACGTGCTTTTCACGCGTAACTAAGATTAAGCCGACGCGGTGAAAGAATTTTCTCATAACTGTTTGTTACTCGATATAAACCGATAAAAAAATCAAAGAGGAGCGTGTTCTCGTTGCACTATCCTGAATTCGTTCGCGGTTTAATACTGGGCGATTATTCATCGAACGATTAATTGATGTTTTAATGTCGTCCCGATTAAACGTGATCACAGATTATATCATTATTATGAAGAAGTTGATTACGTGACACGCGAGGTAACGTTAACATGAGCCTGAACGTTCACCCAGGCCCATGTTTTATTAATGATCTCGTTAAAATTGTTAATAAACATTGTCCTCGATACAACTTTCATTTCTACATAAAGGTTACTGTTAATTGCTCACTCGAAATTGGCCTAATTCCATGTGATATCGTACGAAAGAAATAAATGCTAACTAGAGCGAAATTCATGTCTCATTTATTCCGATAAGAAAAATTCTAATTCCTTGGCATAAATTCATAATTAGACTTTGACGGCCGCACGTTTCGGAGAAAGAGTTGCGCTTGCCACCAGCGCATTTTGTCAACTTTGTGACAAATTGGCAGGCTTCATCTAATGATAATTCTTTTGTTGGTTTATAGACGATTCGAAGTTTATGTTGGAAATGGTCCGTGATGCATTTAATCTTGTCCAATCGGTCTCGACATTTATCGTTGAAATGCCAGTATTTCCAAATTTGAAAAAATCTATTTGTTAGCATAACTCTTCTGAAAATTGGTGTGCAGATTAATGGACTCGTTGACAAGTATTCATCTTTTCCTGACATTTTTGTTAATCCCATCAGAATTATTAAAGTTTTCATCTCCTCAATGCCTGCATCTGTACACTTCCTATCTTTACTTCTTTCGATATTAATTTGCTTCGTGAACTCACATATACGTGACTTAGACGGTCAAAATGTTAATAGTACCAGAAACGCTACGGTAAAATATGCGAAAAGATAGATATCTGTAGGAACGAGGTATATGTATCACGAAGCATAACGTAAATTGAATAAGGTAAATATATATTTATGGTACCAGAAATCTGGAGACACGTCGTGAGATCTTTTTACCTGATGTTGCGTCGGAACCATTTGCCACACTACAGGTTGCTCTGATTTATAACGCATACCAACTCCAAGCGCAACGAAATTCGGTCTCTCGCTCCACGGATTCTCTCGGTAATTCGCATTCTTTTCGTCTCTATCTTCGTCTCGTCTATAAAAAAAAAACGAATTTATTCTTAGAAATAATTTTATCTAGAAGAAAACTTAAATTAATTGTCAAGTTTCCATTTAATTAAATATTATCTGTGAATATAGCTGTACTTATTGTATTTATATAATTCATGATATTTTACCTTACGAATCTTTCTTTCTCCGACCTGCTCGCTATAATTTTGCCTTTAGTACGACCGATGCCAGATGAAACCGAGCCACTTCCTGCTACGATCCAATCGACATCAGGCCCTGCGAAATATATGTAGATAATAGAATTTGTCTGTGTTTTGTATTTGTCTGATACATGTCTACTTCACACCTCCAAATGGTGAGACCTGGGTTGGTACCTCTTGCAAAGATTAGGCTTTGCAAAAGGTACCAAGCAAAGAGCTACAATTTAATTTAAGAATCTTTGTATCTGAAATTCTATGTAATCAAAAAAAATAAGTGTAAAGGCAACAAGTAATAAATAAATGGAAACAAATCGTAGCATTTTTATTTCCTCTCCCCAAATGTGTGACACATACCACTGCATATTTCCAATTGTAATAACATTAATTTAAATAGAGTTTCAGAATAATTAATTCCAGTCATCATTTATAGAGTTTAGTAAAGTTTATCTATAGAGTTTATCTATTCATAATAGAGTCATATTTCAGAATAGCTAATTCCAATTCTGATAGCAGTTTAGAAGAGCAGACGATTTTTTCCGAGAAATGGAAAGTTAAAGGAGGTTGATTTCATTAATTCGAGGCGGTCTCTTTCGCGTGACAGCATGCGTTCATGCGGATAGAACTGGTGCATTTGATAGACTTTGTTATATAAATAGCTGGCGTTGATTTATCTCACCTGTAGCTATTTGCACAGTTGGAGAAATTTGCAGGCCGTACATCACCAGACCATCGGCAGAGACCAAGGGTAATGATTTCCGCGCCAGCCGAGCTCTGATAGCGGACATCATCGCACCGCCGTCGTGATAGCCTTCCGACGCTCGCTTACCGGCTGCTATCACTTCCTAAACGTGCAGAATCATTAAATAATCGATGCATTTCGTTTAGATTTTAACTGTTTCAACGCTCGATCCAATTTAACGATTGCAACTGTACCTCAGGTTCGTAGATTTGTGCCAGAACTGCCAAAGTATCGAGCGCGGCCTGTCGCACTCTTCGTCGACGGTCCCTCACCATTTTAGCAATTTTGTTAGCCACGACGTCTACTTTGAATTCGGTGCTCGGGAACGTCACCAACGAGAAGATTAACAATTGTAAAGTGTTTTCTCTCGTCTAAAAATCACGTATTTACAAAATAATTAAATAAGTCTCGTGTACGCGGAAATGAAGGGATGAACGTGTTGGAATTAATTTGAGACGACGCGACGCAGGTAGCACACTGTTTGGTTTTTACCTATATTAACGCGTACATCGGAAACATCTATCACAGTACGTCATTTGCCGTACATAACATTTTTTCAAAACACGAATACACGACACTTTATAATAATCTTAGTTCTCCAAGATGTAAACCGAGTCCTTAGGCTGGTAAAGCTTACTTTGGCGTTTCTCGCTTCGAGACACTGCGGTTGCAAGAGTTGCTCCAGGAGAAGAGCAGGCCTGAGCCTGAGCATCGCGATTCTGGCCAGCTGAGCTGCGCTTGGACCACCCTGTCTAGCCAGGCCCCATGCCAATTGTGGTAACCGTTGCTTCAGAGCCTCCTCGCTTACCCCAACGACCACTACCTGATATCATCGAGTGATTACGTGCCGAAGAAAACGGAACGACACACGACACTCGTGTTCCGTGTTAAGCCAGCCCGGTGGTGTGATTACTCGTTCATACGGCGCAGAATTCATATTAGCGTTTTCTTGAAAGGCTTGAGCACGGAACGCCGAGGTTCGTGAGATTTATACATAATATTATGCGCTTCGGGGAATTTATTTTTATAAACTGGTTGAATTATTCGCTGACAGAGATTTACTTTTACCATGTTTCGTTATATTATAATTCGGTTGCATAGCAAAGACGTCTTCTTCTTCTAATTTAGAATTTTCACATGTGACATGCAAATGTATGACAATTTATTATAATTCTTACAAATTATTATTTAGACAATTTAATTCGTTTTGTGGCTCTAATTTGTGTAACAAGAATTTCGCGAAGAAACAATAATGCGTTTTTATCAAAGCAATAATATGCCATGACCTACGTACATTTACGTGACCAGTAGTTAAAGAATAATCTTCGCGACCTGATCGGCATTTTAGGTTTACGTCGACGAAAAAAGACGTTTAACGATTTAAAGCTACACCTATATGCCGCTGATAAACATTTCACCCTGCAATTTTAATTCGATTCATCTTTCTCTCCAAAATATTAACGGGCCGTTTCGTACAAATAATAATACGTGGATCGAATTTAATAGGTGCTCGCGATGTTTAATTAGAAAGCAGCGAGCCTTAGCGTTGACCTGGTTTCTTGTACAAGACCAGTCAACCTTCTTTTGTCAATACGTGATTATCTCAAAATAAACTAATCGAAATGCAAGTATAGGTAAACGACTTTAGGTGTCGTCGAAGAGATAGACAAATATATTAATTGATAATTGCGTTGAACGCGTCGATGCTCGTTAAATAAAACAAGAACGACGTGTTAACGATTGATTTAAGGGTGCAAACTTGCGAATTACCTTCGCTACAGCCAGACCTGCAGCCGCTACACGACAGCTCCTTTCACAGCCGAGCACCGCATGCAAGAGAGATCCTAATCGTGGCTCTATCGCGATCAGGGCGGAAGACGTTCGCAGAGCTGACGCCACCCTCTCTAAACCCCTGACACGAGTACGCCAATCATCCTGGAACAAGTACCAATCAATCGAAAATTCTTCTTACTCGCAGTTCGCGCCTCAAACTTCCTCTTATTCTCATCAACACTAAAAAGGATTTTAGGAATTTATTTTCTCTTTCTTGCAACGGTCATTTTTTTAATATCATGTCGTTTTAAAAATCATATACTATTTCAGATAGTTTCAGATATAAAAAGATTATTGTAATGCATCTAGTACCACTTTGAACAATAGTGAAGTAATTATTTAGTAATTTATTGTATATATATATTTTTGAAAAGATTAAGAGTATTATGAATATTATGTTAGTTTAAGTAAATGTTCAAGTGCAAGTTTGAGTTTAAGTTCTACGTTGTTTTACGTTTATGTTTCTTTTTAAGGATAAGTTTATGTAAGATATTAAACCGTACAACTGTATTAACGTACAAATGTAAAGTACAACTGTACAAATGTAAAGAGGAGAAGCCCGAAGTTCGTCCAAAGCCGCAAGGCAAGGACTATGTTCAATAAATAATAAATAAAATATATATATATATATTTATTGTATATATATTTAACACTATTCCTACCAGGACCGGTCAAATGACCGTTTTTAAATGCTAGGAATAGTGTTGAAGACTTTTCCTGGTAGGAATAGTGTTAATATATATGTTAACTGCTCTATCTAACTATCCAGTTAACTGCGTTCGACGTGTATACACGGTATTCTAAATCTCTTTCGATTAATATTGATAATCTGCTTAAATAAAGAGACTCGGATAAAACAATTGATTTTATTATAACATCGCTCACAGGAATTCTGTAGCTGTTAGAGTTTATTAGTATCAGTATCAGTATCAGCGTTAGCATTAGCATTAGTATTAGCATTAGCATTAATATCAGTACTACATTTTGTATATATTTAAATTAGTAGAAAATAAGATTTCTAAAATTAAATTTTGCACTTGAAGGGTTAACATGTTCATCGAATCCAGCGATGACCGCGAGTCGCCGCTCCAGTCAAAGGGTTAATCCATCATCTTAATGAATTTACACATTACGCAACGCCCATGAATATTTTTTACAGCCGCCGTAACGCGGTGTATATTCCGCGGTTGAAAGCGTTACGCGTCATTACCATACAGAGCCGTTTTACGTTTTAATCGTTCGTTATCGCCATTTTTCCTGGCTCGTTAGAATTTCTTCGGCACCCGTAAAGAGTCACGGTGTATCGCGCGATTAGCTGGATTAATCACACTTCCTAGCAGATATTTTCCCCGCGGACGATGTTCGTATCTTCGTGGCAGTGAAATAGTACGTGAATTATGCATGCTGTTTCGTTTCGCGGGCATTGAAATAGTTTCTCAACGATGCGATGCCGGGTAGCCGAGCGTACCGCGATATGAATATTCTGTCCGCGGGTGAAAAACGAGAGGAGATTTCCTCGCGCGGCGACATTACGGCCCTAGAGGAAGGGGAATGTGGGTAACAAGAAAATAATTAGGGCCGTTATTGCGTGCAACACGTTCTCGGTCCACGAATTAAATCTCCGTTTCGCTACTGGTTCCTGTGCAAATACCGGTAATCACGGTAATCTTCGGATCGTTTCGTATTCCTTCCAACTCTTACGGCAAGGTATGTTTTCGAGTTTTTTTTTATACATTCAATGAGATGTAGCTTATCATTATCGATCATTATTCCGCGAATAACGTCGAATTGGAAAGTGAATGCAGATGGTACCAGCGGGTTGCATTCAGACTTGGTGCAACGATCGATAATGTTACCTCGACAACTCTTGACCAACGGTATTACATGTAAATGATACTTTTCACATAAGAGATAAGATCGTTAATAAGTGCAAATTAAACATTAGTTATTCGCAGAGGGTTCGACAGGTGAAACGTAGCCAGCTCTTTGCTTGTGCAAGTCTCAATGTTAGAAGCGAAAAAATCACGAATGGAATAATAAATATTGTGTGTATTTCTCGATAAAAAGG
>SHCU01000389.1:20501-41491 GCA_004307685.1 Ceratina australensis
CCTCGCGCTTAACTGAAACGATGCGAAATTCTTTTTTAATATCGAAATCTAACATAAAAATAGCATCGGAGAAGTTTCATCCGAAGCGGAAGGCTTGATTAAAAGCAAATATTTATCAACTACTCAAATCGTAATTCGAGTGAATTTCAAACTATTGCCTTGGCCCGAATAGCACAGTCGCGCTCTCTCTTATACCTTTATTACGATCGATAATTAAAATATATACATTGAGAAATTTCAACGAAATATCCTCGATTTGATCGGACAGATGAGACGGATCTCTATAGGTATATTATCCCATTAGGAGTGAATCGCGTAATCTTAGCAATCTGCTGATAAATATGAGTTTCCTACGTACCGCGGGGCGGTGCACAGCTGCGTCTACTTTGACATCTGCGCGCTTTATCGTCTCTCGCGCGCCTCTGTCTTTACGCGGACAGATACGAACGGAAATTATAGCATTGCGCCTCGATCACGTCCCGTCAATAGCAAAGACGCGCGCGCCACTACGCTTAGTCCGACGAGTATTCTCATGCCCGTTGGTAGTATCTTTAACAGCCCCATTCGCGGATCGCGTACTCGCCTTTGAATCATTGTCCAGTCGCTAAAATTAACATCGAAACTGTTTGATACGATGAATGTGCACGCGTGCGACCACAGCCGTTGAGAAACTCCTTCGACGCCTTGTTCAGAACTTATTAAAATGATCGTGTACTTTGTGTGGTGGCACGAATGACAAACGACGCGATTAAGTTGATCGAAGCGATGTACATAAAGTTCATGTTGTCATTTTCTTTATTTCGTTATAATGTCTTTTCTCTGGTGCATAATTGCAACTTTAAAAGCTGCGACATCAAACGGATGCTTGATCGTTACGTTTGAGAACAATATCACATAGAAAAATTTCATCGTCTCGCAGACGTAAGTGAATATACAACTCTCGTATCGGTAAACTGGCTGCAACGTTAAGTAGCCGACAGCAATTAAAAGGGATTTAAGATCGATGAGTGGGTCATCAAAAACGATTTTCTTCGAAGTCCGTTTATTATGAGTGATGCCGGAAATAAACGCAAAAATTAGTACGCGTTAACAGTACCTTCGCGAACCCGACTCGCTCCATAAATCAAAATTAGAGCTTTCAAAAAACTAACAAGGCGAAACTCCGTTCTCACCTTTCCTGACCTAAATAAAACACCCAGAAGAGCTTTAGAAACCACCCGTATCTTCTCTAACGTATACAAAGAATCTTGTATGTTGTTTCTGGCGCTCCCAACATCCTGTTAGTCAACGCGTTAACACGTGGCATGTTACCGAAATCCTTACTCTCTTTTCGTTCTCGCATCAGCCACTCCTTTTCATTTACCTCTTATCGTTAGAGGAAATGCGTGTTCGCGGAAAAGTTAACTATCCGTTTCCAACTATTTCCCATCAGGTACGTGTCTCTGATCTCGTGATTACCCGAAATATAAGGTACGTACACCTCTATTTCGCGTCGAAGAATATCGTAGCTCCTTAAGAGCAGCTCGAATCCTTATTGACTCACCCTGCATTAAATTTTTGCAACGAGTACGCGACACGATCCCTCATTTACTATATGAATTCCCGCGTACGTTACCTCGTACCGTGTAAGTGTACGCAACCCCTTGGCTCGGCATCGTTCTTCCTTAGAAGCCACCCTAGAGAGGGCTGTACATCGTAATCAAGAATGTCGGGTGTATTTTGGCTCGTACGTCGGTATGCGTGCGCGCGAAACGATGCGCGCGGATATTATGCGTGAGGCTTTGGTATATTACGCTTGTGTGCATGCGAGTAGACGGGAGAGGTTTAGTTACATAAAGGGTGTCGTCCCGGGAGGGTGGTACGGTAGCAGGTGTATATCGACTCCGCGCCTGTATTAATACCTTACTCCGATCCTTCTAGGGCATCGTCTTGGTTTCCACGGTATCATCCCTGTCACGTTACAGAAACATGGACTGTAACTGGAAACGACTAGAAGCAGGATGTCAGAAAATTACACCCTTAAACGATATCAGCTAATGCTTTCTAAGTTGTATCAACAAAGGATGCGCCTTCGCGACGGCTCCTTCGAAAAATTCCACGCGTCGTCACACGGCTAGGTTCAGGTGTATAGAATGTCCGTTTCTTCGTACCACCTGACTATAGAACCGAACATGGACCGCTAGTTTCGTCGAAAAAGTATCGCCGACATAGTCAGCATCACGCTGGGATACTGATTTTTTTCAGTACTAAACCGCAGTATAGACCTTTGACTACGTATACACGGACTGCTGGCCCACTAGGGATATCTATCTATTAGATTAGATTATATCCACTAGGGATATAATCTATACGTATACGCGCATACGACGTATCGATGTCGGCGAAGCCGCGACGAGAGTACACGTCATAAAAATTCTTAACCCGCGGAATAACCGATGACAGATTGGAAAGAGCGGCGCGAAATGAAATGAAAAAATTTGTCGAACTCGCGGCGGCGTTGAACGCGAGAATAATCGCGGAAACGTTTCGCGCAGATGACAGCGGAATTGTGTTATCAGCAGATGCCATTATTCGAGCAGCCAGCATCGAGGGTATCGATATTCATTGGTAATTAAGTATTAACAGCTTATCTGTGGAAAATGACCTCTCGGCGAGAGTTCAGGCTTCCCTCTACGCTCCGAACGCGTTTCTCATGTATAATTAGAAAGTCGATTACCGGCGCGGCGCCTTTGCGATAAACACGGATACGCGTGCAGCCAACAAACGAAACGAATCATTTCTTTTTCGACGGAGCTCTCTTCGAAAAGCTCTGACGCGAGAGACCGTTGTTTCGAAACGAACACAATCGATTTTCGTCCGCGGTAATTTATTTGAATTAAACCGTGGTTCTAGATCAAAGTCAGTGAATAAAAGTAACGGATGCCGCGGAAAACAATAATAATTATTTTGTTACCATCATTTATTACCGTCGACGTAGACGGTGAAAGAGGAACGAGTCGAACACGAGCGACGTCATAAAGGGAAAACAAATTTTCACTGCCGGAACGAAATAACATATATTTCGGTTGTGACACGGAATGGTATAAATAAAAAGTAACGTGCCTCCGGGAATTAGATGTTTGATAAAAAAAAAAGAATGCTTATTAATCAGATTTTCGTGCATGCTCCATTTGAATATCACGGGGTTCGAGCTGGAAATCAGATAAATGCTCGTGCGTGACATGCAGTCGTTCGAAAAATGAGCAAATTATGAAATCCATGTCTCGCTCTCTCCGTTCCCCTAACCGATTCCCCGCGTCTCGCTGTCCCTTTCTGTTTTTCGACACAACCCCCGCTAAACACGCGGAATATCCATTATTGGATGAATAACGTATTTTCTGTCGTTAATATACAGCGGTCGGTATTAATTTACGCGCTGCTATTGCATCCCCGTGCCAATAGCGTTCCGTTTATTAACAAAAAGAGCACGATCCGACGTTCTACGCATTGTAACGAAAACTTTAAATCAATGAAAATAGACTTTTTCGCGATGCGCAACCGAATTTGGTTCTCCTCGTTACGCGAAACATGTTTTCGGTTTACATTCCAAGTTTTAATAGGTGTTACCCTGTTTTTGAAAAGCCAGCTTTTTTTATCATTCGAAACAAAGAATCCGGTCGCAGATACCGATCAAGACTCCAAACATTTTTTGGATTTTACCGCGGATCCGACTAAATCTGCGAACGAAACTCGTTAGCGAGATCCAGCGGATTTAATTTCCTAACGGGTGTCCGTCATACATATTTGTTCATCCCAGAGGATCAAACCAGCGGTAAAATGTGGTGCGTGTATGGAGGCCTATACGATGCAGAAATTAAAAAATTTCTGGAGTCTACGTAAAATGTAGAGGGTTAAACATTTTTTTCCCCGAGGTTATTCGAACGAAGAGGGCCGTGTAATTATATGAAACACATTTTTTATTCGATTGACGTCGATTCCTGGGACGAGCCAAGAGGTATAGGAATCCTCATAAATCAAGTTACTTCTTCTTCATACATATATCAAAGTTTTTCACGGTGTCGACGGAAATCTAAACCTCCCCGGTTATTCCGCGATTAATCGGGAATCCAATAAATTATGAGGTAGTTATCAATTTGTCTAACCATTATAAATTCTGCTGGTACAGCGCGCGAGCGCGCAGTGTGTTCGATGATATAATTATATAGTATGTTAATTAACGGGCCACAGAAACCTGTTGTACGTTAATTCGCTGCTGACGCGTTGAGATTTGTTCGCTAACAAATAAGCAAATCTCGGCGATGTTTGCAAATAAATTACAATTCCATCGGAATTATCTTATCGATCGGGTCGTACCTGTCCCCGAATAATCGCGTTCACCTCGAGTGGTTACAAACAAATATAAAATCAAATTTGCGTCTAGAATCAATCACTTACCCCGTTTTACCGCGTTACAATTACTTCCATTAGTGCATTCGATATACCTTGTTGAACTCAATGAGAGATAGAATTACGTCGGATAATATTTTTATTACGCCAACGATTTTCCACTATATTTGGAACGAGCTCTCAATTATTTGGGTTAATTATATTACGAGTAATTTCATTTCTTTCCACTATTTTCCATGCGCAGTTTGTTCGACGGCGTTAATCACCCATGGAACTCCGCGATTGAATATGTATCCGCATAGCTATGCGGAGTTCGAAATGAGATAATAACAAAGTCATGCCCGACCGATTCCACTGTATAAATTCCGTCGATATTGACAACCGTGAATTAGATTTTCTAATACGACCAGGTATTGTTCGATGCGTCAGCGTTACATATTATTGGTAGTTCTCGAAACGATGTCCTCGGATACGATGTTCTCGAGGCAAGTTCCTCCCGTCAGCCGTCGATGTTTTCTTCGTTTCGAATTTTCCTCGCATCGTTAACATCGTTAAAATTTCAAGTCCCAAACGTTACGTTACTCGGCCGATATACACGTGGAAAAGTATATAAACCCTTTGCTCCCGCTTTATGCATATCTAATGTCCTCGTTAGCCGGATATTTACAAGTAAAATGCGAGCGATCGATGCGCGTTAGAACGATCGGGTGCGGCCGACAGCGGTAGACTCGAGGGGTGAAAAACGACGAAGAAAAATCGTGCGGCGAGGAACGTGTAGAGACCGCGCGGCGATTCGGCCAGGGCGAGGTAAGAGTCAGATAAAATAGGTGAAGAGAACGAAAGAACGGTAGGGGAGGGAAACGATGTAACGAGAAAAATGGGGCGCGCAATGAACCCCGGGACGGTATTTATTTTGTCTCGGAGCGATGGCTCACCGCAAACCTGGTAGCACAAAAGAATCGTACCACCCTGGCCTCGCCGACGATAAAGTCCACGAGAAAGGATGAGGTGAAGTATACGCGAACCATGAGTTTTCCGTTGCGGGCGGGGACGTCAAAAAGTTCTCCGGCAACTTGTGCGAGCAACGGGGTAGAGCGCATGTGAGACCCATGCATGCGGAAAGTTCCCTTGCCGATCCATCGAGGGCCGGGCACTTTTCTTCCCGTAGGAAGAATCCCGATTCCCCGCTGAAATAAATTCTCGAGAGACTTTGCGTCTTTTCCGCTGGTATTCCGTCGAGCCGTTCTACGCTTCTCCCTATCCGCGTTCACCGAAACTTAATCAATCGAGCGAACCTCACGACGGAGAATGCTCCTCTCAGTTATGCTAAAATATTAAAAGATACGCGAACTCTGGTCCTGTAATTAGCGGAGCGAGCAACGAAGATAGATCTACCTTCTTGTATCTCGTAACAGAGAGATGTTTATTCCATTGAGGGGATTGCACGAGCTTCGCGGAAAGAAAACGTTCGTATACTCTATCCGAATGAAAGTTATTACGATGCTAATTTTAAGGTACGCAGTTTCCTATTAAATACAAACAAGTTTTTGCTCGTAATCTCGTCCCGTACCCTTTGAGGACTTTGTTGTTCTTACAGAGTTACGAGTCAATTCTGTTCTTTGATTCTATTGCTTTCGCGAAATTAGCATATTCGTTGCATTCCCGCAGTGTCTACGTTTCTTTTGAAATTTTTCATCAGGATCTCATCGCGCGCAGACCTTATCGTTACCGCGTTCTCCCAGCGTTTCCCCGTTTGCTCGCGCGAAATTCTATCCTGCTGCGATAAAAACAAAAATCGACCGGTTGACACGCGACGTCACCCAATTACGTGATCTCGTTATAAATATTTGATCAGGGAAACGCGAACCGCCGCTCCACAGGTTGCGTGGCAGTTACTTGACAAACGCAGTTTGTCGACCGTGCGCAACCCGTGCCACGACCGCGGAATGGAAACGAACGATAATTGAATTCGTGTAATCGACGTAACGCTCTGGCTCGTTACGTCGCTCCGCGGGAATTTACATCGCGCTTCTCGATAAATAATCGATTACTTCTGGAGAAAAAGGAATGCAAAACATCGATAACGACGAACATAAGGGGTCGAGCGAATTCGATCAACACGGACAAAGATACGGTCGGGTTACAGAGCGAGTCCGCCCCTAGGGGTTTTCTTTTGTCTCGTTACGGACCTGTTCGCTCTCGCACCCGATACAAAAGTGTTACCGCACGGATAAACGGAAGGCGTTAACGTTAACACGCTCTTTTTCTATCCTTCGTTTTAACGCCGTTTCCACCTCTGTCTTTCCTCGCTTCCGCCATATGCAAACGCGACTTGCCCTTGGCTACCCACGCGTCTCCCCTCCGTGGCAGAGTTTTCGAATAAATTCAAATAGTAAGAACGTCGCCGTCGTAGAGTCGCAGTTCCAGTTCCAGTTCCAGTTTCCAGTTACCTCCTCCTGCGCGAGACACATTCTCCTTCTCTGTCTCTCGCTCGTCCTCTCCCTCTTTTCTCAACCCTCTTTCTCCCGCGTCTATTCCCGTAGGGAAGCACAAAATGAATTGTACCCGCCGTCGTCCCCGACGGAAAGAGTAATTTGATGCACAACCTCGAACTCCCGGACGATAATAAAAGGGGTAAAGTGTGCTCGGTGTCGTGTTGTATTAATTTAAGTTCAGCTACGCAGTGGCGCGGAGCGGCGCGACGTTCGGAGGGACACCCAAAGCAATATTAAGTTAAATTACCAACAGTCCACGCTAACGGTTGGCTCGGCCCGCTACTCGCTTTCTCGAGATTAACGGAACGGACTAAGAAATAGAAAAGAGAACGGTTCGGATGGAAAATAAGTAAGAAAGATAGCGATGGGGGAAGGAAAATTAGGGGTTGCCGTTGCACGAGGAACGGACACGACGGCCTCGAAAGTATTCCAGAGAACTCGTGGCCTTCCCTGATAACAACGCTTCCCCTCGTCGTCCGCAACTACGGTTTATACTTAAACCTCTGACCCTCGGTTAAAATTATTTTTTAATTAGAAATTTCGCTGCCGATGTCGCGCGAATCTCTAAAATGGACTAACAGAAATGAAAATGTTACAAGCTGCTCAACGTATTTGCATATGTAACGAATGTAACGATCGACTCGGACGTTACTCGGACAAATGTGTTCGTATAATCTCTAAAAAATTAACGACGTCGCGGAAAATTGAAATGATAACGGATTAAGCGTTAGCGATTACGCGTACGCGAGTTCATTGATTCGGTGCTCCTCGGGTACGTGTTTAACATAGCCAAATAGAACCGGCGGAATCATCGTCGCTGTTTGCGCGATTCGATCCATTCTAATCTCAGCCGTCACGTTTCTCTGTTAACAGAAATCCTCGGAATGGAGCTAAGAACGGTGAAGCTGTTGCTCTACTCGACGCTGGTGGTCACCCTGTGCCGGAGCGAGGAGGACTGGACGTCTCAATGCTCGCCATCCTGCAAGTGCATGTGGATCTCCGGCAAGAAGACAGCCGAATGCGTCAAGCAGAATCTCACGCAGATACCTAGCGGCCTGTCGCCGGAGATCCAGAACTTGGACCTCACCGAGAATCGTATCACGCATCTGATGCACGACTCGTTCAGCCGGGTGGACCTGGTGAACCTGCACAAGCTGGTGCTGCGAAAATGCGAGATCGAGTCGATTCACACGGACGCGTTCAACGGGCTGAAGCTCGTAATCGAGATCGATTTGTCGGCGAATTATATCAGAACCCTCTACCCTGGCACGTTCGAGGAAACGCAACGGCTCAGGGTGCTGCTGCTGAACGAGAACAAACTGAAGGTGCTCGAAAACGGACTGTTCCGTGATCTGGCTTACCTGCAAAAAGTGATACTGTCGAACAACGAGCTGGAGCGAATAGAGGAGAAGACGTTTCGTAATTTGCCGGATCTGAGGGTGTTGACCGTCGATGGGAACAATTTAACGATGTTGAGGCTACAGAGCTTCGACTCGTTACCGAAACTCGGCAGTTTGGACCTACAGAATAATCCGTGGAACTGCAATTGTCGTTTGAAGTCCTTTCGCGATTGGACGATCAACAGAAAGTTGTATACGAAACCCACCACGTGCCACCAGCCGCCCAGTCTTGCGGGGAAAATGTGGAACGAGATAACGAGCGACGAGTTCGCCTGTAGACCAGAGATCTCCACGATCGGGCCATCGATTAAAGTCGAGATGGGAAGGGGGAACGTGACTTTCTGGTGCAAGGCTTCCGGGATCCCGAGACCACAGGTGTGTCTCCGCGCTCACTAATTAATTCGATCGCATGCACAATTTGGTATCACGTTAGAACTTCAGCTCTTTTCCCTTTATTTAACAAAAAAAAACATTTTATTTAAGCTTAGCTTTTTTTATATATAACACGAAAAACAAATCGCTTCGTATGAGGGACGAATATTTTTAAAGTTCGTTTAAATAAAATTTCATCCGCGACGTTGAAAGGGTAGGGAAAATTACGGTTATTCCCCGCGTGAGACCTTTTATCTTGCAGTCTAGCATTTCGTACAGAAATGCAGCTATAGGGAAAAAACGTGCGTTTACAGTGGATATACTTTAAAAGTATCTCTTCCAGTCTGGGATCAGAGAACAATGTTGAGGCCGAGATCGTTTAGAAGCTTTCAGGCTAAGTTGCCTGAATGCGGTGGTATCTTTTCAACGGACCTAACCATCGCCAGATTGTATACCAAATTGCTTGCAAGTTACCGTGGATTACCACAGTCAACATCCCACCGGCTTTACCGCGTTCTCCTTTACAATATTTCACCGCGGTACTATTTCATTTTAGATGTTTTTACGCTTCCTTTCGCGTTTACCAGATTTTTATCCCCTTTGCGAACTAAAGGGTTATTCTTTATCCGATATGTCTTTATTGCAATATGTTTTTATGACAATTGTTACACACTGGAATCTAAAGAATAGAATTAATAAATCTTAACATACTTCTCGATGCAACACCTTTTTTATTCGTATTTTGAAAACGATCGTTATAGACTATACAGACTATATAGACTACTACACTAGTATACGAGACTCGTTAAAATCAGATGTCCTCAGATGTCAGATGACCGTCATTAAAACTATTCGCATCGGACGTTTCTGATTTCAGTTAACATGGGTGTACCGTTCGAGAGTATTGAGCAACGACACGAGACGTCACAACGGCGAGAAGAACTACATCCTGAGGTCGAACCACGAGTGGTTAAACCTAACTATACCGGATGTAGCGCACTCCGACAAAGGCGATTACGTCTGTCTGGCGAAAAGTCCCGGTGGGAACACCGAGAAAAACGTGACCCTGATGATCGCCGGCGACGCTACAGGCGGCAGGGACAATATAATCAGCCTACCGCTCGCGCTCGGTTTAGGCGTGACCGCGTTGCTGTTTCTGTCCGTCACCGTGTTCCTTTGCGTGTGCTACTGTCGTCGCCGGCGGGTGAGACACGACGAGAAGAGCCTGGAGGCGGCCTCGATGGAGCACGGTTTAGGCGAACAGGAAAAGTCCCTCATCACGACCATAAATCCCGTGGTGAAGCCGGCCAGACGTTACGAGGCGCCCTCGGTGACGTCGCACGGCACCGAAATGACGGAGCTGAATCGCACGCTGCTGGACAACGACTCGGTCTTCGGTCAGTACACTGCCTACATTACTAAACAGTGCGTGGCCAGGTGCTAGCTACTGTCCATTTGTTAGGCTCGCGAACCAACGAGCGTGTACGCTCGGGACCTACTCGCGGAACGGTTCACGCTCACTCAGCTAAGGCTCGACGGTGTGTCGTTCGCGTGACGCGAAAGGAGGAAATCGTACGAGTAATAGGTTTACCCCGCGAGCATTTACTCCGGACGTTTGAGCCTCCGGTCATTTTCGTTTTCCACATGCGACTCGCCGACTCACGCGAATAAGAGTAAATCGATTAAATTTATTTCCGTCGAAAGGAATCTCGAGACTTCGACTTTCACGAAGACTGTTCGCGTTTTAAGTTTCGGGGATAGCTCGATATCTTCGTTCGGTCGTAGCAAGCGATTCAGCTATGTAAAAAGGTACGTGTAAATATGAACGTCCTAATTTTTAAAAATGTCGAATGTAAAAAGCCGTTTACGCGTTTGACGTTCCCAAGGTGCGGAATTATCGAGCCGACGATATTGACGGGGGCGGATCAATCGATGAAAACGCGAACAAAGGAATTTCGCCGATAAGCGGGACACCGAGGTGAAAAAGTGAGAATCCAATTTAGATATTGTTAACGCCGCAACCATTAATCTTCCGATTTCCTTTCGAAAACATTTCGTTCGCCACGGTTAACGGATATCGTCGCTAATTAAAGGACGGAATAGATTAATTGAATCGTATATACGGCCGAGACGTATTTAACTCTAAGACAATCGTGTCGGCCGTAGCGTTGGACGAGACACGGGCCAGATAAATGAGGCGCCATCGATCCCGGTTTAACAAGTATCGACCAAGACCGTTGCAAGATTAATGAGAGCGTGCAACGCGTAATGATACGTACGAGGGAAAGAGACGAGCGAGAGAGGCGGCATTCGTCATTCGCGTCTGCATGGTCGTTATCGAGACAGTTTTTCCGCGCGGACAAGCTCGTTTTCCGCGAAGAAAACACAACGGGCGCGGCGCGCCGCGGAACGAACGCCTCTTCTCGCGTTAATTAGATCCGACGTATCTACGACGTCGCGGACGAATCGCGTATCGGCGAACGATTATTATTTTGATAGATATTGTAAATACGTGATCGCTTTCGCGCGGCAAATTGTAAATTGTACGTAGCCAAACGTCTTCGGGTACTATCTGTACTTGTGATAGCTTGATCGTGTACGCGACGCGATTGGGAACAGTACGATGGACGAAGGCTGCTTCTCGCAGTCGTTAGGCGTGCGATGACCGATCGAGAGAGTCCAAGTGTTTTACCTTCGATGCGAAGTTATTATAATCATATAAACTTGATGCGAAATGAAAAAAATGAGAACTGCATCGCACCTTTTTGGAACCACTGTATGCGCTATAGTGACAAGGACGTCAGAGTGCAACAGGATGAGAGAATTATTCGTTTTTCGATGAGAGTAATAAAAAAACGTAGGGTACACTGCGAGGGAGCGAAAACTCGCGATCGTGTACGTACACAGCGGCGATTAAAACAACAAGGTAAAAAAAGTACGCTTATACTTGACGTTTAACGTTCAAGTCCAGGGGAATTTGGGAATTTGTGTACCTTAAATCAGTTTCGTGGACACGGTAACTGCTTTTCCGCACGCCCATCCGCTACCGGAACGAATCACTATCTTGTTCTGTTTCTACTATGTTTTCTCTTTAAATTAATAACAGATATCAAACAGGAATCGCATGATCGATAAGAAAACGCTATCTAACTATTCGATCAGTTGAAGTGGTATCTCACTGAATTTCTCGTTCATCAAAGCAAAATAGAAATTTTATTCCTGTTCGTCGCAGCTGTCGCGAAGCTCGAACCAAACCCAGTGGCAACCAAAATCCCGAGAACAAAATTATCGACAGATGATCGACGTAGACAGGATAAAAGGCAACCACGCCGATATCGAGCCGCGTCTCGTTTTCTCGACAGATTCGCGGAAGCAGAAAAGTCGCGGAGTACCGCTTAAATTATTGCTCGGCATCAGACTCGCGCGAAACACGTAAGGAGTCACGCGACCTATTTCCCCCGAAATGGAAACTATCTGGGAGAAGTGCGATCGATTCACGTGTCTTCGTGACACAGGCCGCGACGGATGTTACGCGGTATGTAACGCTTTTTCTGATATCGGTACACGATATCCGACGCATTTTCGATCGCGATGAGCAGGTGTCAGGCCTGGGTATTTCTATCGTTACGACCAGCCGCGAACTTGGCATTTCAGCCAGGCGAAAATAAGGTAAAAGGTCAGCGGTGTTAGAAATCGGTACGAGCGATGCATCTCTCGGAACTGCTGACAATGAACAGAAACGTTCGATCGCTCGTGACGTTCATAGATCGGAAAATTTAAGATGCTGATGCTTGGCTACCCTTTGTGAATCGATGGACAAAGATAGGATAGGCTCTCGATGTGTCCGTTGAAACGATAGCCCAACGAGCAATATTATTTTTAGAAAGCGTTAGCACGATCATTGGAGGTGGAGTAACATTATCATTATCGACCGCTCACGCTGTTTTTCTTTTTATTATTATTTAATCGTGATCATCGCGCCTTTCACTTTTCTTTCTTAACGTTCGTCCCTCTTTTTTGTTTATGTTCTGGCAGCTGACGGTATCGGTGGCGGTGTCGGAGGCGGAGTGATCGGCGGCGTCGGCGACGACGAGAGGGAAGAACGAACGGCACTGGACCTCGAGCCCGGGACCGGCACCCTGTGCCGTGCTGGAACCGGAAGCTATCGCCAGTATCCGCCGGATCTGTTGGCGTTCTCCGGCGGGCGCGGCGCCTCGCCGACTAGCCAAGCGTCCACAGCGCCGGACAACACGCGTCTACCGAGCCAACACGCGACGCCCACCGCTGCTACTTACGGTTCGCCGTCGAGCCAATATCCGGCCGCTTTCAAGACTCTGCCGCACAACCGAAGCGTCACCCCTTACGGGAGCACCACGATAGCGCCTGTGATGCCCAGGCACGGTTACGTTACCATACCGAGGAGACCGAGAGCACCCAGCTGGAGCAGCGGGCCACCAACGTCGCCTACGGACGGGCTCGAACCAGTTTACGACAACCTCGGATTGAGAACTACCGCGGATGGCAGTTCGGTGCTATCGTTGAACAAAAGTCCCGAGCCGTTGTCTTCGATAAGAAATCGACCCTTACCCGGGACGCCTAACTCGCACTACGGTACCATACAACGGAGCACGCCGAACATACTGACGAGTAGCCCGCTCGACAGAGCCGCGCCGGAAGGCGCGGCTGAGTGGCCGTCGAAACTCGGCGACGAGTCGACGGACAGTAATATTCTCCTCGGGCAGCAGCAGCAGCAGCAACAGTCGGGTAGCAGTAACACGCTCGGAAGGAAAGTGCCGCCCAGGCCACCGCCAAAGCCTAAGAAGAAGTCGACGAACGGGCCGTTGTACGAGGACGAGGGCGAGGATGGCACGGAGGTATGATCGACGTACATCGGTCGGCGAAGATGAGGCCGCGAGGTCGTGGCGGTGTTGAGCACAAGGGACGCTTGACCGAAGCCACAGCAAACCGGTAGTGCCTTTCAAGAAGAGACGACCTAAGCCGCGGCGTACGCGGGTCGATGTTCGGTTTAGAGCGCGTAACTTTGTGCCGACGAATGAGCCTGCCGGGGCTCCCACGTCCGGTGAACGCAGATACGAATAGTGAACCGCTGACTCAAACCGGAAAACAACGACGAAACTTTCTCCGACGAGACGCCTATTGTCGGTCGCATTTCTTTTTTTATCGCCGTGTTTCTCCCCCCTCTTTCTCTATCTCTCTCTCTCCCCTCTTTTTTTGCCTACATTTTTATGTATCTTTTTTTTAATTTATTCTTGGCTCGCGATGCACGACCTCGCGACACTGACTCTTCGCGTGACCCGCGACGTCGATGCACGATTCTTCGCGGTGAACTCTTGGCGCGCGAGTTTCGTGCGCGTAGGTGAACATAGACGATGTACTTTCGAATCGTTTTGGGAGTAATCATCCATTGGGGACAAGTACGCCCTAAGGTACTTCTCTATCTTGCCTCCATTTACACTGAGACGTAATATACGATGCGAACTTTGTCGTTGATACATCGCAGTGAATAAGGCAACTGTGACAACTTAAGACAGTTTTATCTCTTTTGATGCCGAGGCATAGTGCACAATGTAAACGCTCTGTCTTCTAATTGTTTTTCCATTAACTAGAGGCAGATACATAAAATAATTTTGTCTTCGTATCGCGTTCATTCGTACGTACCTTATAATTTAGAATTGTCTGTGGATAACAAGATTTACAGTGTGCGTTAGACCTTTCGTGTTCAGAGAGATGAATCTCGATTACTCGGTGGACGTAAGAAATACCATAAATGTTTCGTACTTCATTTCGTTATTGGACACCGTGGGATCGACAGAGGATCATAGACAATTTCATGTAAAATAGAGCGTAACGAGACATTAGCATTAAAGATAACGTATCTTCCAGAACGTTTGTCTTACCCCTTGACACGTGTGTCCGAAGAGGATCGCGTTCGATCCGCAGCGCGGACGTCGTTGATACGATGTAATGTATATTATTTTAAGAAACCGCTCTTTCGTAAACTGATCAATGACCATAAGTAGTATATACATTTTACATCATTTTTTTAATATTTTATTTAATCTTTTATATCCATCTTTATGCAGGACGGAAGATCTATTCCATATATAGTTTACTGTCAATACATTTTTTACTCAAGGTATGCGAAGCAGTGCTCTGGTTTCGTCTTTTTTTTACCGCTAGGTTTAGGATAATGTTTCTTCCTTTTTCGACTACGTGTTACGCGTCAGTACTTGATGTAACGATATCAATTGGGATTAAAGATAAACCTTTCGCGTCTAAGTAAAAAGGATAAACATATTTAAATGCCGCGGATGTTAGAGTAACTGTTTCTAGCTAGTAACAAAGTTAACAGAGCCGCGTACACATAAATCTTCCGATTAAATGTTACGGTAAAATCAAGGAAGATGTTCTAGCGCGAGGTCGTAGAGCGGTATGCAAAGGAATCGGCTCCTGGAATTGGGAACTTCTCAAGGATCACGTAACGTGTTTTAAACGGTTAAAACGTTACCGGCGACCAAACACGTAATTTGATTCGTGAAATACTTGAATATTCGCGCGATGTCATGCTACGTGTACTTCGTTTCGACGAAGCGGATCTCACAACAGCGTATATATTGTAAAAAGGAATCGCGACACGGTTTGTACATACGGTGTATCTATATTATGCGTTACGTTAAGAAATAGCTGGTCTGTCTTCTGGTTAGTCGAAACAGTGCAAGGTGTGATTCTGCAATTATTCTGTACGGCGGAAAGAGAATTACCTGACGATTAACAAGGAAGGGACGTCTATCTTGGAGTTAGGTGTACGACAATGCGAGGAACTTAATATTAAAAATACTACTGTATACGTAACGTTTGATGATCTGCTCTGTGCAGGCTCACGATCGAAAATGTCTCTGTGCATTACATGTACTTCGAGTACTTTGATTCTATCACGTAATTGGAATAAATATTAATGACGTTTAAAACAAATCAGTGTTGTTAGATCATGCGAATTAATATTTTCATTGCTTTCTCACGATGCGCAAAGCCAAATTTCAAAAAATGGAATCAAGATCGGAAGCAATATTCACGTTGGCAAATCGAGCTTAATGATTCCTCCCTACTTCGCGAAAGGAAAGACGATGCGCAACCACATCGATCGTTCGTAAATTTTCCTTTGACGTCATGTATCTAGAAAGGAGTAATTATTATCTGACCGAAGCTTTTACTTCTTCTTTTGGAACAAGTAATTCGTCGCTACTTTCCTATCGATCATTCGCGCATCCTGTCAGGCAAACATTTTCAACCGACTCAATTTTCCGGTATGACTCGGCACGAAAACGCAAAACTTTTTTATACTTTCGAAACGTTTTTTTCCGAAACATAACGCTGCGCGTACGAGCTTAGCAAGGGATTTTAGGATTGATCGTTCGTGCAACTTGTTGCGAATATCGCGCCGTACGGATCTCTCGACGTAAACAGGCAACAATTTATCGTTTATCCCAAAATTCATCGAGTAAAAGTATCGCGAATCATCAAAAAACTATATTATTCCACAAAGAATACGACATTATGAAATTCGATTATATCGCGTAAGCCCGCCGAGATTTATTCTTACGAATAAGCGTCGATGTTTACATATCTCATATAATTTTATTTCTCTGTACGTAAGGTTTCTCTCTTTTTTATTCCGGATTCACTTTGTACCGCTTTACCTTGAATGTTGTCAAGAAAAACATAATTATTCCAATTATTCCATGGAAAGCAGTTTACGCATACTGATCCTGTCGGCCTGTTAAGGGAATTAATGATCGAAGGGATTCGATCGGATCGGGCCGTTCGTTTAAAGAACAATAAAAAACGTTGATAAATCTCACGGTCTCAACTTGATCTTTTCGTCGTTACTTACGTAACAGCGATATTCTCTACCCGACGTTTCGAACCGTTCGAACAATCGTTTCACCCGTTTATATCAAAGCTGTACGCGATTCATTTTAATAGCCGAAGAACAACGTGCTACCATTGGCGGCAACTGGTATCTTCCCCGTGAATCGTGATTCGCCTAAACAGTATTAAACAATGAACCTGAAAACGATGACGCGATGTCGGCGGGACGACTCGGAGAAAACCGTTGCGCGATCGTGTAACCCCACCTTTTCCGGTTGTTTTCACGAGACCAGTACGTGTATTTATAAAATGAAACGATAAAAACTATCGCTATCACCGGATATCAGCAATAGTAGTTTTTTTACTATTTCGAATTTAAACGAGCAGCACTCGGAAATCGGTTTAAAAAAAAAGACCAATAGCTTCTCTGGTGTTTTCATAAAAAAAGGAGCGCAAGAGCTTCGCCTACAGCCGAATGCCGGGGTTGCACGACCGACGCACAAACTGTTTTAAGCGGCCTAGCAGAGTCGCGGCTCGTCCGATCCAATAGTTGTGCCGCGCCCTGTAAATACACATGAAACTTTAATTGCACGCTGATACGCGACGTGGTTTATATATAAACGTGGGCACGTTCGAGGCAAAGCGCGGCACGACCGGCTGGTACGGCGCCACGAGTATATTTTTGTAATTTTGTATTTTGAAATGTTCTCCGGACTCGGCTCGATCCCGCCGACGATCGCGGCGGCGAAGATACACGCGTCCCCGTTCCGAGGAATTAAACCGAATCGAAGGTATTCGCGCGCTCGCCTGCGGATCAAATCGGCCGAGATAAAATATGCCGCAACGGCTGTTACATGTATTCCTCTTACGGCTCTTACCTCTCCATTTAATTTCTCGGCGAGTATTTACACGGCTGTTCGCGTCGATCTCTACATTGGCGTTAATACCCCTTTACCATGAATCCTGGGATCATGACTTTGTTCAGACTAGAATGCAGGTAAATGGAAATTCAAGAGAATCTGCCTGCCTCTTAGAGCGCACGGTTGTAAAGGCAGCTTCTTCCATATTTGTCGAGAATGTAGACAGTCGTAGAAAGAGAGATTATCCACGTGCTACCTTTTTCCCTCGGCACAGGATTGGCTTACTCATTTAAATTACGTGACGCGCAAGAGATGGGATAGCATAGCCTCCTAAATTCAAGCCTCAAATACCGTTGCGATCAATACCGCACCGTGAAAGAGAGANATTGGCTTACTCATTTAAATTACGTGACGCGCAAGAGATAGCATAGCCTCCTAAATTCAAGCCTCAAATACCGTTGCGATCAATACCGCACCGTGAAAGAGAGAGCAATCATAATTAAAATTTTCTGTCGTGTTTCGTTGCCTACATTAATTATTGAAAAGCTCCTTCCAGTATGCTCTCAGACTTAACTTCTCGTTGAAATTTAAGAAAATGCTGGAGGATTCTGCGTAATAATTTCTGTATGGCAATACATGATTATGAAGCAAAGTGTTAGGTGAAGTAAAAAGTTCTAAACGTTTTACTTTACCTAATATTTGGCACAACCATTTCAAGTCTGAACGGCGATCAAATAATTGTTTGATCGTAGGTTTTAGATTTGTTTCGCGATCGACACGGCCCCCTAAACGTTATCTCGATCGCTTCCATGTAACAGATATCTGAACGAGCATGCCACGAGTGAAAATAGAACATGCAGAATCCCTGCAATTATAGGGTAGGGGGACAGTCGTGTTCTACTTGGTATGTCCCGTGTAGTATTAGCTGCGTCGTGTTTACCAGGGAATGCACATGACAAACCAGCACCAGGCGGCGCGCAATTATTATCGCGGAGATACTTTGCACGGTTGCGGTGTTAAGCTGTTCGACGTTTTAATGAGACACCGTCCTCTTTGACAGCGAAACGTTGCGATAACAGAGAACTTAGAACGGGTACTCGGCAACCGGATCGTTTTCGCAGGTCGATTAAAACGCCTAGAAAACGCATCGATCCTTCGTCAACGTCTTGTCCCTTAATGACTCTGCGTATCTACCTGTCAGGTGTATATCCGCTTGAAGTCGTTACTCTGGAACGGAAATTAAATTCCCGGTAGATGAAAAAGTGATAGCAGTAAAAACGGAGTCCGGTGTCCGTGTAATTGCAAACATCGGTTGCGCCGGTGTTGCTCGCGTCTCGATTTGGTATTTTTAATGAGGAACACGCGCTTCGAGATGGAATAAAAAAGCGATTCGCGACATTGACGAGGACGCTAATGAAGAATGACGTTGGACGGGTATTTGTTACCAGTCTTTTTCATCGAATCGTGAAATTATCGAAATCATTGACGAACGAACACGCGAGACAATTCGGTAAAGGGATTACATGTTCTTGGGGTTTAAAAATAATTTTACCAATTTCAAAGAGCAGCGCTGAACTTGAAAAACTATATACGATCAAACGATCTAAGTTTACTTAAGTAGTCGCTTTAAAATAGCGTATGATTTAGCGTTCATCTACTTTCGCTTTTTCGATCGTACTCGAATGTATCTCTACACGGGCAATGGCCCAGTAATTTTTTTGTAACTACGCTAAAGTCATAATAATTTAAAGACCACAGTATCTGATGTTGGAATAAATTCTTCCTCTGTGAAAGTACCGCCCAGTACACCGATTCGATCATAATCGTTTGATATTAATTAACGATGCATGTAACAAAATTGACCGAACAATTTTCACGAAACATTATGATTCATAAAAAAAAAGTAAAAAAATAACAAACGGCCAAAAGATGTATACCTATTTTGCGAAGTGAAATTAGTTATATGGTATTTCCCAAAAGCGAACGAATACTATGCTTTAACACGTTCACTGCCATTACCGAAACGTTTAGTGGTTCGTCAGATTTCATGAGACAAACAGCCGACGGAATAAAAATTCACTGTTCATTGTTACCGGAGAACCACGATAGAGATTAAAGGGACACGTAGATACGAACGAGCACGACGAATAGACTTGAACGCGAAAAATTACACGACACGATAAAATTTCGGCGTAAGCTGGGATCGCGTGGACTATTAAGCTGTAGAGCTTTAAAAAGATTTATTCGCCTTGACCCCATTGTCGCGCAATGGTAACATCTGGCTCATCCTACGTTATACGTATTACATGAGAAGATTTACCGGTAAAGTCTTCTGAGATCATGAACCGTGTGGACGTAAAAAATACTTGATCCGTAAAGGAAAGATCGTGCTTTCCCGATTGATCGCTCGGAGTGTATCCTAATCATCTTTGAAACCGACTAATTCATTCGCAACGCCCTCATTCGCACCTGTACATTATTATAGGAAAGAGGTTTCTGTATGTATACTGTAAAACTGTAAGACAACGTACCGCACAGAACGCGAAGCATGTTCCTGGTGAAGAGTATGTACGTGTAGTTAGGACGCTATATCCTGCGGATTCAGTCGCGTCCGAATTTTTCTTATTCGATCAGAGCGTGCGTTCTATGGAGGTTCTATGGGGCCGAGTCATGAATAAATGGCGATGTCATTGACATATTTTCGTATCTCGTACAGCGGTCCGTTGTACAGGATAAGGATGCTACTCCAAGTGTTTTTATCGCATAAATAAAAATTATTATATATATAAATGTAAAGGAAACTGTTTGCGTGTCAGGGTAGATGTGTAAGAAACTCCGTAGGGGGAAATGTAGCGATCAGACTTTTTCTTTTTATTTTAGATTCTAGATGGCATAGAAACGTTAAGGGTAGATAATGGAGCGAGATAAAAATCTTTGCCGACGTTGAACATCTCTCCGTTTTTCCTTTTCTATTTTACTAAATTTATTACCAGTGTAATTATTATTACCATTATTAATCTGTATTGTTATTATTTGATATGTCTATATAATTGCTAGATTTAATACCGCTACGTTGCGTTCTTATTATAATTGTGATAATTATTAATAATGCAGGATGTTTCGAGATTTTATGAAAAATACTTATCTTGTAATAGACTTTTAGTTCTGCGTAACGTTTTGGTCAATTATTATTTATACGCCATTCGATGTACTATCATTGTAAATATTATACATATTTTATAAATAAAATATTTAGCGTAACCGTAATATTAAGAGAATGTACTGAAAGCACCAGCCTGTACACTCTAACTACAATGATTAAATTTTAATAAATATTTCCCAATCCCATCATTGCGTTTCACTTTTCTACGGTATCTGAATTTTTCAGAATGAGCATAACGTTAAAAAATTATTATTAGAATTTGAAAAATTATTAACAAAAAGTTCAGTGAACCGTTGTGATTGATGTTCCCAAGTCAGTCAAGAGCGGGACTCGAACCAGTGATCGCCAGTTGCAGAGTTAGTTGCCGTCGTCTACCGAGTGTATATCGGTCACCTCCCGACTGAGCCATCGCCAGGTCAACGTC
>SHCU01000389.1:54722-79185 GCA_004307685.1 Ceratina australensis
AAAAATTATAAGATATTCCCGAGAGAGATATTCGAAAGAAAATAGAGATTAGTAAGATATTGGAAACTTCAAAATAACTTCAAATAACTTCGATGCGATCTGAACGAGATAGAAAAAGCACAGTCAGTAGTCACACCCATCGATATCGAGATACTTACCGAATATAACATACTTTCCAGTTTTTTCCTCATCCATTTTACCTGCGAAATTTTGATCGACTTCTTTCTTGGCTACATCGATCTCTTCGTGAGTGCCATCGGCAATCGGTGGAACTTCAACTTCTTTAGTCTCTTCGCCCTCTTGCTTATCGTCAAGTTCAGTTTTCTCTTCCATCAAATCCGCCACTTCGGACTTCGGTTGTATCTCTTCGTCTCTCTTCGGTGATGTTTCCTCTTCATTGTTAACATTTTGCGCGGAATCCCATTCTTTATTATCCGCGTTCTCCAACCCGTAGGCATCCTCGAACGTTTGGCCTTCGACTTGGCTCGACACGCGATTCACGAGTAGAATAAAGCAGCACCAGAGTACGATAGATCTCGAGGTGGCGAAGATGCGGACGAGATCGTGCTCGTTCCGCATTTTTATTTTTTTATCGAATGCAATTAAACCGATTTCTTTGATTTACTGAAAGAGACTGAACGTGGTTCAGAAGACGAGCTATGATAACGGTACTGATATCAGTTATATCGTGATAACAGACGGTTATCTCTTTACTACAGGTGGATAAGGCAACGTTGAAAATCCGAACGAATAACACGAACAAAGGGCTAGTGTGCCCTATATTCGAGAGAACAAATGCTCTTTAAATAACATGAAACTAGATGATCTATGGATATCTGTTACTGGATAAATACACGCAGTTCGCACGCAGGATGTTAGTCTCGTCGACCTTAGGGGCGTTGGATAGGAGATATTACGAAACATCAATTCTTTTATATAGGACGTTTATTGTATTTCCGGTACGAAGACGTATTATTTACAAAAGAACTATGTTTGCGATGTTTACTTTGCAGGTATTCTAATGAATCATACTATTTTTAATGTCGTAGCTAGCGCGCTTCACAAAAAGTACACTATTCGCGCAGATTCGCGCGAAACGGTAGCCGAAAAATAATTGAAAAAGGAAAATTTTTCCGCTGATCGTATTCCAGAAAATAGTGTTAACCGTTAAGGAATCATAGCATATCTTTTGTTTTTATTCTCGAGTACTACACGTTAATCGTTTTTTTATTCGGTTCATCTAAAATTGCACGGCGTACGATTTTCATGGATATTTATTAAAACACTAAATATAAGAAATTATCAGGCTTAAAATGTACTGATCTATAAATGCAATGTATGATAAATGTACATATGAACATTAATAGATGTACTCGAACAATGCAACAATTTGCATTCTCTTTCGCTTAAACGTTCTTTTTTTTTCCCTTCGCAATGCTCGGTTAACCATCGACATCCCAATAGAGATTTTGCAAAATTCTTAAAAGTTAGATTTGTTTCCACTTTGTTTTCATCTTTTGTACTGCAATTGTATCTTGTATACCAATATTGTCACAAACGCTTGTAAAGAAACTATATTACATATCTTTTACGCTGCACAGTGTTCGTAGATATTTGACGTTTCGATCGATAGCACAGTCACACCAAAAAAATCTATCGGAGACAAAAATTCAAAAAATGCACAAATATATGAAAGAAATGTTCCTATGATTTCGTTTTTTCAATACATCGATATTTCTTTTCGTGAATTACAGCGGTGATTTGAATATAATATCGTGGACATGAACTATACGCTTGATCATTAAGTGAAACATTGTTTCTCATAACATTTTATTTGAATGAAATAATGTGTTCCGACTGAGACGTGATAGTTTTATTAACATTACGAAGACGAAGAGTTATCTCCATTACTGTCTAGGTACCCGCCTGAACCGTTTACGACGAACGACGTTCCCAAACCGTACAAATGACCACAATATTTCGCATCGTCGATATTATCCTCGAAAAACATCTGAAACAAAAGTTGTTTGTTACTCTCACCGATTACTCGACCGACAGCGTGACCGTTTCATCTATTCGAATTAATCGTGTACCTCTCGCATCTTAAAAAAAACCATTCCCGTAAGTAACGAATCGGATCCAGCTTGATGCTGAGGTCCAACTCTCTGAATTTCCAATTGTTCCGCTACCTCTTGTAGGCCTCCTTTCAAATTTTTGCAAGATTTCATTAAATACTGTAAAGAACGTTATGCGTTAGAAGCAAAAGTATACATTTTTATTGTAACGTATCCTTGTACAGAACGATCCCGGTGAGAAACATACTTTTACATCGTATATCGTTGGAAAGTATATCCTAAGAAGTTCAAAAAATTCACTTTCCTCTTGCGGTAAATTTTGGTCTGTAAGGAGTTTCAGTAGATATCCAAAATCATAACCAGAGTGAAAGGACAGCCATTTGATATCATCGACAAGAACGATTCCCGATGTCATCAATAATTCGGCAAAATCCAATGGATCGATGCCCTCCTCTTCGTGTTTCTTGAATTGTATACCACTGTTTTGCAGCATGTCTATACTATCCTGTGCATACATATCTTCCCTGGAAGAGTTATTCGATGAAAGGTATTCTCGTGCTTAACAGCAACGACGTTCCATACTTACTGTAAATTAAATTTGAAATTAAATTGCCACGTTGTATAACTACCACCAGGTGTGTTTCCCGACTCGTCGAGAAACGTAAGACCAAGTTGAATTATCCGCAAGAGATCTACGTTACATCGTAATAACTGATACTGATAATCAGCGCTAGTCCTGAACTCACCTGCAACGGGGAACGAAAAATAAATTGACATCGACACGATCGATCGTGAGATTCAAATTTATAAATTATTCTATCGTTTCACTGGATCTTACCAATGGGCCTAGCGACTACTCCAGGGAATTCAGTGTCCATCGCGATATACTGATACTGCTGCACGACTTGCCGAATCGTACGAAACTCTTCTTCGAGATTGTGACCCCAAACATCTCGAATCCCGCATTCTTCATTACTGGGCATAGTCGCCCCACCCTTCTGCTGCCCTACGGGGTTATTTCCTCCTAAAAGTATTTCACAATTTCATTATCGTTCCACTGGGAATCGCAGGCAAACAAATGGTGGCAATCGTTAAAGTTGCAAAATGTCACGTGCAATAAAGTACATTGCATTCTCTTTCGCTTCCTCTTGCCAAATTAAAATAATACGAAGCATCTCGTTACGCGTTTTCGGAAAAAAACATTTTTGGTTGGTACTGTTTGTATATATACCGTTCGGTCCGTTCGGTCGCCTTGAGTGAGCATTAACACTTGAACGAGCGCAAAATGTTTCTCGTACAGACCAACCACAAATGAAAATCTTAAAAAATTGTCAACTACACGACTAAAAAGCACGTTGACTATATAATCACATCACGTAAGGGAAACAAAGTTTTATTGCCTTCTAAGAACAACATTATGTATCTTATGTCATACTGATTTACAAACTCAATAAATAAAGTTCTTTTAATCATAGTTATATATCAAAGTACATCCTATAAATTTAGTTTTACTATTTATCTTACAGAGCCCGTATAACGGCTCGTATAACTGCACCTTCTAGGATTTGTGCACTCTTCTGAAATTCTCTGAAAGCGCACACCTTTTCTTGCAGCAACAGCGATTGAATATTTCTTGGGAACTTCATCGCATGTTTTAATCTATTCTACTACTTTCAAAGAGGACTTCAATTATGTCGTTCTTCTCAAACGATGTTTCATGTAATTTCATCCACACAAAAATCCAAAGTACTTTATCTATTTCGCTTCACAGTTCCTGCAATACGTATGTGCCACATATATTATTTAAAGCTCACGTGTCCGCATTATCCTCTGGTATTTATTCTACGCTACAATTGTAATTTATAACGCGACTAAGCGTAAGCGTCAAGTCCAACACTACTCAAGGCTTGATTCTATAATCGTTTGTACGACACCTGATACGAATCGAAGAGACAAAAGCTCGACGCAAAGTCATACGTAAAACAGTACCCTAACAAAGAAAACAAATACTTGTACATTTAGAATGCGATTGATACGTACCAGTAGCCGAGGGCATAAGGTTAGATATTCTTGTTGTCACCGGGGCTATTTTTGTTTTTAATTCTTACTGTCACAGTTTTACCCTCTTCATATCACTGTAAATAGATGTTGCAGGCATTAGCACTTACCAAATAAATGTTCGTTGCAAGTTTCATTCGAAAGAATACAATTTCCATGTATCGCGTACCTTAGAAAATTAAACGGTGTAAACAAATCGAAATTTCATTATTGATAAATAACGTCTCGCTCTAGAGGTTATAAGTCCGCGCAAACAAGTACTAGTTCTTTGTAGCAGCTGCGTGAGAAATATAAACATAAAGGTATATCGTCGGTGTGTAGCTCGTTAAAAAAACAAACTTAAAACACAAGATACGGCTTTAAGGACCTTTACGTTCCACGTAAACACGTAACTTGTACGATAGGTTATACGCGAGCCAGATAAACAAATACGATTTGTCCGAAGGAACATGAGGGAAATAATTGTTCGAGTATACCTCTTTGTATGCACGTTCTTCCACAGGATCTTTTACAATGCGTTAAGCAAATGAAACTTTACGAAACACTTGTACGCGCTTTTTTAAATCTTCTGTCAGACTGCGAACAGGTTAAACGAGTATCCAAACTCAAAGCAGTAATTTCCTCTATCTCTGGGTCTATATAATGAAGTTAGCGCGCCAAAACTGATAGAGCAGACCTGCGGCGCGTTTGATTTCGACCGAGGAATCGTCAAGATCACGAGTCAATTCATGATGAAAGAGAATTTTTACCTCGAACAAACAAATTCGGATAAAAATTGTTCGAGGAAACGTTATTAAATTCCGCGTCAACTATCTCTCCTTGGTGATATATCTGCTGCCTGCAGAAAACTTGATTTTCCACGCACGGTATACTATTTGGAGATCGAATGCGATTGCTAATAATTTTAGTTAGTCATAATACATATGATATTTTACTCTTATCATTTTTCTTCTTATCTACGACTAAATAAAATCGTATAGATACATTGAACAAAATATTCCTTACATTTTAACATAGACATCGTACTTTTATTTTGTTGTAGACATAGTTAACTGGTCTCCCCCATCTCTTCGTTACACTCATAATTACTCCTGAGTACAATCGCACAGATTTCAGATTTTTCTATTTTCTAACTTGTTCAAAAATGAAATAAACACTTTATTAAGCGTATATTTTTTCGTCTACTTAATCACCTGACACCGCTGCTCCTACAAACTCCTACATCCATCCCTTAACGAGAGGTATAGTTCTCGAAACGATAGCACTTTAACCACAGTTAAATTAGTTCTAATTGAAATAAACAATTTAGTTAGTCCTTTGAAATTCTTGCAACTGTGACGTCACAGCAGGTGGCACTGCCACGTCTTATCATATTATGTTATCCTGATACAAAGTCCAATTTTCGAGAAAATTTTTGCTTTCGGGAATTCTTGGAATCGTGACGTCACAGCAGGTGGCAGTGCCACTTCTTATCACATTATGTTATCCTGATACAAAGTCGAATTTTCGAGACAATTTTTACTTTCGGGAATTCTTGGAATCGTGACGTCACAGCAGGTGGCAGTGCCACTTCTTATCACATTATGTTATCCTGATACAGAGTCGAATTTTCGAGAAAATTTTTGCCTTCGGGAATTCTTGGAATCGTGACGTCACAGCAGGTGGCACTGCCACTTCTTATGATATTATATGCTCCTGATAAATTTCCGAAAAATTTTGGTCTAAAATTTCGACTTTGTATTAGGATAACATAATGTGATAAGAAGTGGCACTGCCACCTGCTGTGACGTCATTTCCAAGAATTCTCGGACACAACAATTTTTCTCGAAAATCAGACTTTGTATCAGGATAACATGATATCACAGGAAGTGGCAGTGCCACCTGCTGTGACGTCACAATTCCAAGAATTCTCCGAAAGAAAAATTTTCTCAAAAATTGGACTTTGTATTAGGATAACATGATATCATAGGAGGTGGCACTAACTCCTGGTGTAACGTCACAGTTCCAAGAATTTCTTCCATTCTATCTTATTTTTACTTATGCTAAGTGAATATGATATGGAACAGGAATTGGATACGGATAACATGTAGGGTAAATAAAAATATGTTCCGGCTTTCTTTAAACTATATCTCTTTATTGATACTATTTTATAAGCTACATAAGATTTTATAAAGACTATCATAGTTAAATAATAGAAGATGAACGATTATATCGTTTCGTTATGTCTTTCGTTAGTGCTAGAGAGCATGGCCTTTCTTCAAAAGAAAGAAAGAAAGTAGTTGATAGCTGAGAAGGTGTTGATTGAAAGAAGTTATCAGGGAGAGGCTATCCAGGAACAGTAACGATCGACAAGAGGCAGCGGAGACCATCCAAAGTCGAGAAAGACCAGCCAGTTATCCAAAACGTTGCTTCCAACGAAAGGTTTTTAGGTCTCTGAGAGCTGTAGCATCTTATCTCGTACCTCGACTGATAAACGAGTTCTCTGGGAAAGAAGAAAAAGATTGTATTACTCAAAATTTTTTAATAATTCTACTAATAATTTTTGTATAGATACCTGCCATTTATATTCTTCTTCTGCGTCTTCTTATATTCGTCCACCGAGGAGAGATCAGTAAAGAGTGCCAGTCTTATGGGACCTTGCGGCAGAAGAAAATATGGTAGGAATCGGTGTACGTGCAAGCGATAACAGATCCTAGAAAGAGATGCTAGAACGTATTATAGTAGAGATACGTATGAACGTACCGTGAAAGTACTTAAATTCTGATTAATAAACGAATGAAAATATGCGCCAAAGTGGTCATACTGTGAGATTTCAGAGATCTGTTTTACGGCGCCAGGCCCCCTCAGGTCCCTTTTGCCTGCCACGCTGTAACACAGGGGCTGCCACTCTAATCTCTTCTCGGTGGTTTCATTCAATTGTATTATGAAAACAAACTGAACCTCACGAATCCAACAATTATATTTTTGTACACTCTATATAATAATATGGCAAATTCAAGAAATGTTTATATATTATATTTGCATGTTGGTATTAATATTACAGGTAATTGCAACCTGAATCGTGTGTGTATAATATTAAAACCTATAAAATCAAACGCAATGTGTAATGTATCTAAATGCTATCCAACAATAATCTAGATTTCTAGATACTATATTTATTTAAGATATTTCAATTTTTTATCAGCTGCGAATACAACACAGCCGATATAACGATTAAATTTCCGTTCGTACTAAATCGGTCGTAATTAAAGATGAGCCGCATATTATGACTAATACTATTAGCGTACATACCTATAACTGGATGGTGTAATCAAAAGTATTATGAATGATATAAAACAATATGGTAATATGTCAACAAACTTAAAAATATGTATAGTATTTCAAACAAAAATATACAAACGTTATTCGTTACTTTTCTATTTTTTGCTTACAATCGTTTTGCATACAGTTTTATGTACCTCGTGCACCAGTGTCAACTAAATAAGATATTTGTTAATGTCCCAGAATAACAAGTTACATTGTACTGGTGCAAACATATAATTCAAAAGAAAGGAGCAAACATGTTAATGATTCCATCTCAAGTCAATTTCAAACTGTCTTTCGATCTGTCTAACATAAAAATGGAAAAATATGTGAAAAAGATATCTTACGATAATTTTGTGATGTACTAATTAATCAATTGGATGAAATAAAAATCACCAACGTCGGCTTCATTATTTTTACATGTAATACGTTCCTTAAGCTTAAACTACATTACGGCGTTTCTTCTTTTCTCTACGTGTATGTCGTTATGTTACATACAATTTATTAAACACCGTTATAAAGAAACATTCTTTTTTCCTTCAGACACATTTGACCAGAGAGTTCTGTCACTCTTAATAAATTGCATATTTGACAAACATATTAAACTTCGTGTAAGTCAGAAGATAGAACATATATGTATGCATGTACATATAAATTATACTCCATAAATATGTACAAACATACACGTAAGCGTAGCAACGAGGATTACTTGAACTTCGTTATATGTACGTCTTTTTTTTACTTTTTAACTGATTATATCTCACTGCAATTTCTGTAAAGCAACACTTACAATTTGATACTACAATCTTTTTTTCTTTTTTTTTTTTAATCATTACTGTTACACGGTTGATTAAATTATAAAGCTTGAAATTTTGTATTAGTATCAGGGTATAATATCTGGCAAGATATTATAAAAGATCCCACATGGTCAGTGTCAAAAAATAAATTTAAACAAAAAGAAGATGAAAAGTATATATATATATAGACGCGTGTCGTGTAGGTATATTTATGTGTTCTGCTGGGTAGAGAAAATATCAAGGCAGGATAAACGATCTCAAATCTCACTCGATGAGTTACTACTGGAGTTGAATTCGCTCGATGATGAAGTCGACGAGGTTCTGCCGTAGTCTGCCCTACTACAAAATTGAAGGAACATTTATATATCGTGTATACATATATATATCTCCTACTTGCGTGAAATTTAAATATTCGACGTACCTCAAAAGGGCAACTAAGCTACGTCCTACGACTACGTTCGCATGTGCTTCCGTATCTCCCAAGTATTGTCTACAAATAGGACAAGTACCATGCTGCAACAACCAAAACGAATATTATGAAATATTTGTAAGAATTAGTTAAAAAAAGTGGCACCAAACTTACCAATTCTAACCATGGTACGATGCACGGCGCGTGATACAAGTGAAGACAAGGAAGTTGTTTAACCGGTTCAGAAAGTTCAAAGTCTTCCCAACAAACGGAACATTGAAGTTTACTGTCTGTAGAATGAAACATGATTTATTTAACGGATGTTACTCGATATACAAATAGTAGATCGTTTCTTTTGTAAATCATTATCCAGCGGTTAAGCACTCACCGACATGCAATTCGCCCACAGTTACAGTGGGTATCTCATCAATTTGTTTCCGTGGCAAAGGGGGTGGTCCAGTTCCATCAATTTGATTTAATAATTGTGTCACGATCGCATCTAAGCCTTCCTGACCCCAAACATAATCTCCGGGATTTCCCATGAACAGTCTAATATTGAATCTACATTATTGTGCTTTACTTTAGTAATACCAAATATCGATTAAAACAATAATGACTTTTATCCTGGGTGAATAAGCTTTTAGTAACTTCTTGTAGAGCCATTGATATTCAAGGTTCAAACATACGCCGGGGCTTGAAAAGTGACAAAGACATTTTTCCTTGAACCTCACATTTCGAGGCACGGAATTTCATGTTTTCACCGCTTTTTAAGACCGGAAAGACTTCGTTGGCCGGTTTGACCGTCGTTACTGACTATCCTTCTTTACATTTGTAACATTAGATTTATACTCACACGCTTTAAATACAAATTTAAGTGTATCTACAAGTTCAACAAAATTTTAGATTCCTTTTGACAGAACACAAACCAGGATTGCAGTGAAATAAAGATGTTACAATAATAACTTCAACGTTTTTATAAGCATTTCTACTTGTGTTTATATCATTTAAAAGAATGAGTATGTATGTACATGTATAATATCTTCATGAATAAATATGTAATGAGTCAACGTGCATGTATGCATGCATATATATAATTAATTTTACATGTTCACATGCTAAGTCATTTTTTTTATATACAGAGTGTCCCAGTTTTTTCAGGCCAAAATTTTACAGCGTGTTCTACACGCAAAAATGAGGAGAAAATGTTGTATATACATATGCTCTTAAAGATTTTAATAAGGATAATGTATAATTAATAATACAAAATGAAAAAATATCTCTATATTTATGTTAACATGAACACTTATGTTTATGTGCCAAAGTAGTTCATGTCGGCATTGATTTCTATCGAGCTAATGATGTTTAGTACACTGTACGACTTCGTACCAAATGCCAGGAGAATTTTCCAATCGTGAGTACGCTGATATGCATTTCATTACTATAATTTTGTATTATTAATTATAACTCCTTAATAAAACCTTTAAGAACATATGAATATATAACATATTTTTCTTATTTTGGCGTGTAGAACACGCTGTAAAATTTTGGCCGGAAAAAACTGAACCACCCTGTGCACGTATACAAAGACAATATGTACAGTATGTCTAGCAAGGTCAAGACTAAACTTGTGATAACACATGTTACAGAGGTCAAGTACGTAAAACAAGTTCATAGAAATACGTGCTCGAGCGTTTAAAAATTTTTGACACTTATTGTTTATAATTTCAATAAAGCGTTATTAGACATAAATTTATATGAACCTCTTCTCACTCTCTGATTTCTGATTAACATATGGTATATAAGTTTAATCCTGATCTGCTTGGACACCCTGAACATGGACCGTATCTCGGCAGATTCATGCAATATAAATGTGTTTTACAGATAATTCGACATGATGCGTTAAACTTATTGTATTTAAGCACAGCGTTCAATGCTATCGTCATCAAACATCGATACAACACCTGTACGCTGTATTTCAATATAGCTTCTACAGGATCATCGAGATACAATGTTAGTACGAACAAGAGCCAATATATATATATGTTTGTGCACTTTATGTATTACACAATATTGATTATGTATTGACACGCTATGTATTACACACAACAGATATACACTATTACATATTATTTGAGTAATGGGCAATTAAAAAGTATACATATTTTGTTTCTGCCTACTAAAATGAGATGTGCGTAACGATTAACTACCAAGAACATCGATAGAGTCTCGCTTGACTCATATAAAGAAATACACATCTATTCTCAATCAATTAGCAGAAAATCCTGTTTTGTATCCCAATTAAGAAGGTTTTACATGCAATTAAATTAAAACTGATAAATTGCTTTTTTCAATTCACTCAGGATAATACTTTAAACATGTATCGTGCATTAAGGTAGACCATTTTATATAAAATCTAATTTTCACATATGCTTGTGAAAAAATTTACTTGGCTTAGCTTTAAAGAACATATTAGATATCCCGAAACGCTTGAGAAACTCGTGTGTATGTAACATACGCGCAAACAACGACTCGTAGAATGTAAACGGACAAAAAGAATTCATTGTCAAGGATATCTAATAAACATAAAGCACCTTGAGCATTTTTATACATGCTGTTTACGTATGCATCGGCAACAGTAACGCTTAACAAGAAACAGAAATTAATACGTACACAGGTAGTTGTGCAGCCTGAGTTACGCCTTCCGAGAGATTAAGTAAGAAATCTTGTATGAAATTTTCTACAGATATATCCCCCTGCCCCATATCTTGTCTTCCGCGACTGCTTTAATTAAAAACAAAAAAATGATAAAGTCATAAATGAAATTAAGTATGAATCGTATGTTCGTAAACGTACTTGTTGGTACGGCGTGTATCCTGCGAATGGCGTGAACATGGACGGAGTCTCCTGTTACCAGCAGGACCATTGTTTCTGCTACTGTTAAGGTGCGCCGAAGAATCTATTACGTGGACATCTCGATAACTTTCGTAGAGCTGTAAATAGAGTAAACGATTAATATGATTGTACGATACGTGCTGTTATCTCACTTACATCGTCGATTTCGCCAGAAGTGTGCATCGCGGAACCGCTATCGCTGCTGTCGCTTTCCAATTCTTCTATAAAACCACTTGCGCATCTTGGACACGTATAATCCTAAAAGAAATAATATCCGAATGTACTAGAACATATTTGTAAGAAATAGAAGTTGATTATATTCGGTTTGAGATATAACAAATAATAAGCATTATACCGATTCTGTGTAACGCAGAAACAGTCAACAACTATTTGTAGGAATAAGTTTAACGAATGCAAAGATTAAAAGTAATAAAGGAAAGGGTAAAAATAGAAGTGTTTAAGGCATGTAAATGAGCCACCATGTTAAAACAATATCAATATTGAAATAACTCGAATATGACTACACAGTAGTGAAAGTGAAAATATAGAGAGTAATCGTGAAATGGCAATATTTAATCGATTAACATCAGAAGGGACGATGAAACGTAGAAAAATGTAGTTTTACGCGTGTCGTTAAAATGACGAAACGAAGGCAAGCAACGCGAAATAACGATAAGTTCTAAATCAACTCTGGTTGATTTACGGTTAACAGTAAAAATAGCTGAACACACTTACAGGTAATAGACGTTCAATTTCGATACTGCATTTGTGACAAAAAAATCGGGATATTGGCCCGTCTACCACGGCCTCCGCCATCTTTATATGTCTTTGCTCCTCTTGCCTATTTCTGACTACCGTGATGAATCGTGATCACAATTCCTCCGTCACAATTCTCTCGGTGTATGTAACTTGATTGCGTTTAAGCGAATGCCGAAACAGAACTAGAAAACTACCAATTTTAAATGATACCTTTACGTAGCACGAGATGGCGTCTGATTAAATTAGTCGATTAGGCATTAAACGATACGTTATTGCGTTCGTTTGTACGATTATTCAGCTTCAATTTTTCATATTCTCTCGTCCATGAAAATTTTCCATTTTATTTGTCAATTGTCAGTTATGTAATATCCGCGTCGGCTCGTTTATCTTTTATCTTTATCCGTAAAACGACGCACATGAAGGAAGCATTCCTCGAAGAACTTGTCACTGCGTGACGAACAATAAATTTTACATCATTCCTCTTACCGGGGCCGAGTTTGCCGTTTCTTATTGTTCACAACACAAAAATATCGAACGCCAAAAGATTAATTAGTTTATCGATCGTTAAATATTGTACGTAAATATGGACGTATCGTTCCAAATATATCTCTACGAAAAGATCTGATACAGGTTAGGTTCGGGTATGTGCACGCATGCGTAGAAACGAGCGCCTCCTCCTCTGTTCGTGTTATTTTTCCGATAAACGTTCAAGTTCGTTGACAAATTTATTCAAACGATTCAAACCATATGAACGCACTGTATGCACCACACATGTACCGTCTGCACGTATCTCTTGATCAAATTTAACTGACATTTTAATTACTGTAAATTACACTTTTATGATCGTACCACAGCCGGCTCTACTGCTAGCCATGCCGACGGGTGAAGAAACGTATAGTTTACATCGTGCTCCTCTGCGTATTAATTTCCAACGAATTTCTCGAATCGCATGCGCGTGCCGCTTATGTTTTGTTACGCAGGGCGTTCCAAAACTCGGTGAAACGTGAGGCCCCGCCTCGCTATTAACTTTATTATCCAAAGGCAAAGTCGCGTAACGAGCATTTTTAGATCGCGCGCACATTGTCACCTAACATATTTTTAACGCGCGAAATCAATCGCAGATACGACTGAAAAACAAATAAGTTATGTAAAGTATTGATTTATTACAATCAAATGATAGTCTACTGACATAAATGTTCTAGTACAACTTATATCAGTTTATAATATTTCACTTACGTTAAGTAAGCGCAATAAAGATCTTATTCTAAATCTACTCAGATAAATATATTACAATATTTTTAGATCATCACTAGACGAACAATGAAGTAATTCAAATTTTTGTACCGTTTGAACTACAAGAGTCTTGAACGTTTTTCTTTTTCTCAAATTCATTTGAAGTCCAGCTTGTTGTACCTTTTTTCGTCGAACGATTGTATGCATATAGAAAGAGATTTATTATAATATAATGAACACATTTCTTTTCAAAAATGGAATATAGTCCAGTTTTAATGAACACACGAAATGCGTCGATTATCATAGGAAGTGATTTCAATTTCCACAGACTTCCATTTACAGTGTGAAGCATACGTATATCTTTACATCTCCTCCGCTTCGGATGTTTCGGATCGTTTTTTAAAACGTAATTTCCATTGATTTCGTTCTAGACGACGCTTTTTCGCTTCGGTAAATTACGTTTACACACATCTCCTGATAGTATCCGTTTTTGTTGTAATTATATAAACTTGTTTCGCGCCATCACGTTGATGTCAATATTTTAAATTCAGTTTCCACGTAAATTCAAGTGAAACGTTAATAATTGCATATTAATTTTATGTAAACAATTAATCAGTTCTTTTCTCGACACATTTCTAGTCAAAATTACCACAAATGATTGTTACAGAATGTTACGTTTCATGTATAATCTTACTCTCTAGATCTTTCCTGTCTTGCTTTCTTTTTTTTTTAACAAATTAATTTTCAGTGGAAATTATCAGAGAGATAACTCGTAACTTAGTATCACGTATCACGTGTATGCGATAGTTCGATGTGTATCATTGTTTCTGCGATTCATTAATAACTTTCAATAATCTCGAATCTATAAGTTTACGTGAATCGTGATCAGTTATGCCTTTTGTAAATCATTACAAGTAGATATTTTGATTCGTCATGCTGTAAAAGGGCTTAAATAATAATTAATTTAAGCTCTTCGGTAATCAAAAGCTTTGCGAATTCGAATTTTCTTCTTTTAGAACCCCTCGTATCGCGAATAATATAAGGACTGCCGTTAAAATATTCGGAATAACTATTATATAAATGTTTACGTATAAAATGTAATCGAGACAAATAACTATACTCTTGTTACAATAAATCTAATAATTATTAAACCGACGTTAACAAAAACATACAATAATAATGTACAAAAAGTAAAATTTGTACGTACGCGCTATCGTGATAAAATTATGCGTGTAATATTCTTTTCGGTATGTAACGTATCCGATAACTATTCATTCTAGAGATTATCGGTTTACAGAATGTTCGCGGGCACACTAAATAATTTTACGCGCATGCAAGACCATAAATAAATACATTTCCGAAGAAGGATTTTAACTCGCAATTGAGATTCTGATTCTGAAAGTTAAACAAATGCTTTTAATAATATAAAATATTTATGATCAGTCTGGTTCTTAAACTCTATCGATAGACAAACGATAAGATTACCGTTAAATGCATGCTCCCGCATTGTGTTTTCTCATCTCGCTTCCTCTTGTAATTGTGATATTCAAACCATATGAACGCACTGTATGCACCACACATGTACCGTCTGCACGTATCTCTTGATCAAATTTAACTGACATTTTAATTACTGTAAATTACACTTTTATGATCGTACCACAGCCGGCTCTACTGCTAGCCATGCCGACGGGTGAAGAAACGTATAGTTTACATCGTGCTCCTCTGCGTATTAATTTCCAACGAATTTCTCGAATCGCATGCGCGTGCCGCTTATGTTTTGTTACGCAGGGCGTTCCAAAACTCGGTGAAACGTGAGGCCCCGCCTCGCTATTAACTTTATTATCCAAAGGCAAAGTCGCGTAACGAGCATTTTTAGATCGCGCGCACATTGTCACCTAACATATTTTTAACGCGCGAAATCAATCGCAGATACGACTGAAAAACAAATAAGTTATGTAAAGTATTGATTTATTACAATCAAATGATAGTCTACTGACATAAATGTTCTAGTACAACTTATATCAGTTTATAATATTTCACTTACGTTAAGTAAGCGCAATAAAGATCTTATTCTAAATCTACTCAGATAAATATATTACAATATTTTTAGATCATCACTAGACGAACAATGAAGTAATTCAAATTTTTGTACCGTTTGAACTACAAGAGTCTTGAACGTTTTTCTTTTTCTCAAATTCATTTGAAGTCCAGCTTGTTGTACCTTTTTTCGTCGAACGATTGTATGCATATAGAAAGAGATTTATTATAATATAATGAACACATTTCTTTTCAAAAATGGAATATAGTCCAGTTTTAATGAACACACGAAATGCGTCGATTATCATAGGAAGTGATTTCAATTTCCACAGACTTCCATTTACAGTGTGAAGCATACGTATATCTTTACATCTCCTCCGCTTCGGATGTTTCGGATCGTTTTTTAAAACGTAATTTCCATTGATTTCGTTCTAGACGACGCTTTTTCGCTTCGGTAAATTACGTTTACACACATCTCCTGATAGTATCCGTTTTTGTTGTAATTATATAAACTTATTTCGCGCCATCACGTTGATGTCAATATTTTAAATTCAGTTTCCACGTAAATTCAAGTGAAACGTTAATAATTGCATATTAATTTTATGTAAACAATTAATCAGTTCTTTTCTCGACACATTTCTAGTCAAAATTACCACAAATGATTGTTACAGAATGTTACGTTTCATGTATAATCTTACTCTCTAGATCTTTCCTGTCTTGCTTTCTTTTTTTTTTAACAAATTAATTTTCAGTGGAAATTATCAGAGAGATAACTCGTAACTTAGTATCACGTATCACGTGTATGCGATAGTTCGATGTGTATCATTGTTTCTGCGATTCATTAATAACTTTCAATAATCTCGAATCTATAAGTTTACGTGAATCGTGATCAGTTATGCCTTTTGTAAATCATTACAAGTAGATATTTTGATTCGTCATGCTGTAAAAGGGCTTAAATAATAATTAATTTAAGCTCTTCGGTAATCAAAAGCTTTGCGAATTCGAATTTTCTTCTTTTAGAACCCCTCGTATCGCGAATAATATAAGGACTGCCGTTAAAATATTCGGAATAACTATTATATAAATGTTTACGTATAAAATGTAATCGAGACAAATAACTATACTCTTGTTACAATAAATCTAATAATTATTAAACCGACGTTAACAAAAACATACAATAATAATGTACAAAAAGTAAAATTTGTACGTACGCGCTATCGTGATAAAATTATGCGTGTAATATTCTTTTCGGTATGTAACGTATCCGATAACTATTCATTCTAGAGATTATCGGTTTACAGAATGTTCGCGGGCACACTAAATAATTTTACGCGCATGCAAGACCATAAATAAATACATTTCCGAAGAAGGATTTTAACTCGCAATTGAGATTCTGATTCTGAAAGTTAAACAAATGCTTTTAATAATATAAAATATTTATGATCAGTCTGGTTCTTAAACTCTATCGATAGACAAACGATAAGATTACCGTTAAATGCATGCTCCCGCATTGTGTTTTCTCATCTCGCTTCCTCTTGTAATTGTGATTTGAGAATCATTGTAATCACCAATTAGAAGTAATGAGCATTTCATTCGATTGGCTTAAAAATATTTCGGGCGTTAAAATCATTCGGTAGAAATTTTCGCGTCGTACACGAGTAAACTTCTTCTTTGCGTAGGATCTGAATAACTAGGATCGATCTTTCCATTAAAAACCTGGAGAAAAGTGGGCTACGAAAAAGTGCTTTACATAGGAAGTAAAAAGCAGGGATTAAAAACAGTTATAATGTCGGTTCCGTAATTCTCTCGGTCGGAACCAAAGTATAACAGTTTGAAACGGTTATTTCCAGATCCTTTTCAATCCCTGGTAAAAAGTAAATTTTCCTGAGTTTTAATTTATGGAGATTTCAAGATGAATATTACATATCTTGTATGCGCGCACAACACACGAATAGTCGTACGCGTACGCGTGCTCGTACACGCACATAGAGATACAAGAGAAAAGGATCAACATTTAAATGATGGGTAAAAATGCGTTACATACATATGCACGCCGTAACACTGATTCACACTATTCGGACAAATAGATCTGCCTGCGTACTATTTTTATATATATGTATATGTATATATATATATTATAGTTTATCTTTAATAAAATGTAAAAGAAACGCACTTTAAACTGAACTGTATGTAGACATTATCAATTTAATGTAACTTGCGTTTGTATCCAATAATGATATGTATCTTCAAAATATTTCAAAACATATACACATGTGTATGTATACTGTATATGTATTTATATTTTATGGCGAATACACTTTTGATTTCATCGGCAAATAAGACGAAGATTAAGACGTTCGGGAAGTTCCAAGTTCCGTATGCTCAAGTACGTTAAAACACATTTTTGGACTATGTTACGAACAAATCGCAAAGTCAAAAGTATAGATTAAGCATGATCCGATATCGGTATAATTAACTATTTTTATCAATTGTCAAATTGTTTGTGTTTTGTTAGTTGCTTACAACTTCCACTCTGTTCTTCTCGCTTTTATCAAATGATATTTAATCAAAACGTAACGTACACAAATCCAAATTGGAAATAGTGCGTATAGTGTGAACCAATTCGATCTTTATATTCGAAGTCCTTCAGTTTCCATAGAAATGTTCTACTGCTTGCGACAACAAGAGTGTTTCGTTATTGTGACAAAAATTGCATTTTCGATTAATACTTAACGAATTATATGCATCGAACACGGTTTAAAACGAGCCTAAAGATGTTATACTGCTATTTGTTTTTAGTGCGTGTTATCAAGTTAAACTTATTTGAAAACGTAAGTTGTTATATAGTGATACATGCGTACCTAAACTTTGCTCTCATGGTTTAATAACATGTAAGGAAAAACCATGAGAGCAAAAGAGTAACTCATATTTCTCGTCTTACAGTGTTACGAGTAGATGTTAACGGTTTAGATAGAGCGAAGAACAAAAAAACATCTCACTGGAATATTTACTAGTATTCCATTGACAACAATATAATAATGTTGCCTGCAACATAATAAAATATGAGCATCGTTCAACCGCAATAATAATGATTGTTAATCAATGGCAATGTATCATAAATTTAATAATAATTATATGACACATGGAAAGTGTGTTCGTAACTAATTTTCATCCGAAGATTCTGTGGAACTTTGAGGCATGGTGTTGAACCAGTTTTCGCGAACGCCTGTGCTCCTAAACGCAAGAGAATATCGATTAAATTTAATGCGACGAATAATACGCGTGTTATACGAGTGAAACTCAGAGAAAAAATGACAAGCAGTGGAAAATTGAGCGTCGAATTATCTTTTGTAATTACCTTGTTCTCTGTCTGGTACTTATAGGCAGTGTGAGTGAAGTTCTATAATACTGTGGGGTAGCATTCAAACCCGTTTCATCTGGTCTTCTGTGTAACGTCATAGTTTCGTGCGGAGAAGTAACCAATTCATCCTCGTTATCCAAGTAGTAACGAGAACCCGTCGCGCTTTTACAGTTCTCACATTCGCTTCTGTAATCGTCCGTGTCGTCGTGCAAAGTAGGAAGAGCTTGCATGCTGCAAGTGCACGCTACTGATTCAAAACTTCCTTCCTCGTTGATCTCATTGGCTACACTTAACGGCGGCTGAAACGTATAAAAAAATCACTCAGTTCCTTGTAACATACAGGATTTTGCTCATGAGATCACGATCGCAATGTCATGTGTTATACCTTGAAATCATGAGGCTTCTCGATCTTTTGATCCAACAATTGCCTCGCGGGTTGTAGTCCCGAGGAAGTTGCCAGAGGAGGAGGAGGAGGAGGTGGTGGTTGTAATTGTACGTCTTCGTAAAACGTGCCAGGATTTATGTTCGTATTTTCTCTTGTATTTTCTAATTTCGTTATGTTAACGTTCTGTGGCGTGGAATGTGGCGAAGGTACGTTCACTGTATTGACGTCTGTCGTTATCGCGGGTCGTAGAAACTCTATCTGAGCGCAATCATTTATAATTTCCTGAAGCTTCGCGCCGGTGCGGGTGGTTAAAATCTTAGGAATCGTACGATGAGTAGCCACGTTTGAATTCGACAGAGTCGCGGATATCGTGAACGCCCCGATTTGACGAGGGAGAGTGGTATGAGTCTGATAGTTCTTCGGTAGAATAGGTGGTAAATTGGATACTGGCTGCACGTTAGATTGTACGTTCACATCGGTATGCTGGCTAACATAGTTCGGTATTCCAATGGGCGCAGGCAAATTCTCATAAGTATTTGTTCCCATCGTGAAACTCGTCGTAGAGGTACCCACGCTAACGCTTGGCGGTACCATTTCATTTTGATTCATTTGTCGATAACTAGAATATATGTTTGGATTTGATATTGGTCTGTTCGGTGCCGAGATCAAGCCATTCTGTTCCGCGATACTGGCGTCGCAAACTAACGTCGTCGAATTGCTGTTTATTCCACTTTGCGCGCTTCCGACCAGCGATATACTCGTATGGCTATTGGTATTCGGCAAGTAGCTGTTCGGATAATTCAGCTGCGGAAGCGTCTGCGGGTTCATCGACAAAAGAGCCTGCTCCGCTCGTGCCGCCGCTACCGCCTCCTCGTAAGGTGGCGGCGCTTCCCCGCGCGGGAAGTAATTGCTAGGTGGTTTCCACAATGGGTAACTGACTCCGCATCCATAGGCGATATCGTCCATAGGGACGCCATGCGACAGTCCATCTCGCTCTAAATATCCCGTACTACCTAAGTTCCTTTGGTCCTCTGACAACTGTCTGTTTTGCCTTCCTGCCACGCAAACTTTCACAAAATAATCAACGTTTCCGCTATATCATCGAAAACAATTGAACAAATTCAACGATAAAATACCTCGTATTTTCCTCTGTCGCAGACGATGTATGAAAAAGAGTAATAAACTCAGCGATAACACTGCCGTCACGAAACTGGCAACGGATCGTAGTCCTATATCATAGTTGGTAGTAGCATCCGTCGTGTTGCTACCGATCCCATCCGTTTTGTCATTCGGTAAAGGTAACAACGTATCGTCCATACATATGTACTGACAACATATAGTACCCGAAGATTTACAGTACTCCTGTCGAATGGAAAATGACAATGTCAATCACGCGAAAGGAAATTAACGGTGCATAAAAAGCAATACAATTATTTTGGCACTTGAAATACCTCTGCATACTTGCAAACGAGCGCTTTACACCACTTTGGATTTCCATTGTCGCATACACACAACGTGCAGGGTTCAGGGCCGGGAATATATATAAAAGTATTTCCATAAGATCGTCCTTCTTGATCTTTGCAAGTGACTCCGTTTTCCGCATGAATAACTGGAAAATATTTGAGAAAGAATAGAACGCCAGTTCTTTCATAGGAGTTTTAAAGAAAGGAAAAGAAGACATTTTTATAATAAATGTATATCAACTCAAGTACTATACATTAGTTTCTTGAAACTTTTCGTCGCGCTACGTACACTCTGTACGCCGATATAAAAAAGATGAAAAACTGTAAAAGTATTTTTATCGTCCTATCCACCAACTGTGTACCGTTCATAGGTGACTAGTAAAACAACGCGATACGTTTAGTTGGTTGCATAAAAATCAGCGAGCAAGCAGGTGGAGCGGCAACACACGCGATCTATGTACGTTGCGTGAATCGAACGATGAAACGATTAAACGATTAAATGGTAAGCCATTAGGAAAAATTGCTACGATCAAAATAGCGTAGAATTTTCGATGACGCAAAATTGGAAAACGTTAAAAGAAGTCGATATCGACGCGCTATAGAACGCGCCCAAAAGACAATGGATCAGAGATATACCGAGGTATAGGCACGTAGCTTCGAAGAAAGGCTTGTTACACGTCCGATTTGTACGTAGATCGTCAGGATGCATATAAATGGAATAGAAATAATTGATCGAGAAGAAGCGAGCATAAGCGGGGGACGGTGGTTCCCAGAAAAACAATAGGAGAAATCGGTGTATCGGGGGGGAAACAAGAGAATGGAGTTTGAAACTTACCGTGAAAAGATAGAATATACGCGTAAACTGCATAACCGAGAAGGTCACCACTGTGTTTCATTCTGCGTTTGTTATCTCATCATAATCGTGAGCACTGGCGCGGTGTGCGGTGTGCAGCAACGTTGCGAACGGAACGTTTCAAATCGTGTATCGTATCGGAGGCTCGCCGCCGTCGCCTCTCGACATTTTTCACGACGCAACAATAGTTAGCAACATCTCTGTTACTGGCACACACCTGTATCACGGATTACTTATGCGGAAGCAACAGTTATTTTCACACACCTGCATATCTTGGAACGACTTCTTCGAGTATCCCCGACCGTCCTTGTGCGGTACGCGTCCTCTGAAATAGGCACACCGACTCCCGACACCCGGAATGATCGATTAGTAAACGGAGCAGCTATCGGTGTCGAGCACTGATGTCGTGACTAACGCCATCTTCGGGCCGTTGCCGCGGTCTACCCCACGTCCACACCTACAGACGTTTACGTGTGGGAAATAAAAATTCACATCGTCGATCAATCGAAATGCGACGAATAATGCGAGATTTATCGAACATGCTAACAAAATAATACTCCCGAAACAAAATACATCCCTCCAACCTGCCTCGTTTAACCTATCACATATATCATGTAAAACACAGATAAATTTTCAAGTAGAATATACAAAAAATATTCGTTTCCCAAACATCGATCAAAATTTCAGCGTGTAAAGAGCAAAAGAGTAATAAAATTAAACAGGAAATATTCTACTCTGACTTCTAGCAAAGTTTCGAATTTCCATTACAAAGTGAGAGAACGTGAGAAACGAACTTCCGTCAACCTCGAGCTACGAAAACTACGATGATATTAATTATTTGAATACGCGTTCACGTAAATAGGTTCTGAATATTAATCGTAGCAAATAATCATGGAAATGGAAAAGAACGATGATTCTCCCGAAGACGTTAAGCGAGCCACATCGGTAGATCGCGAAATAAAGAAGGGCCTGAAAGATGACACGTTCGAAGGGTATCCACGAATAGTGGAAAGGAAGAAAAGATGGGAACATTGCGACAAAGCAGCCCCCAAAAAGTCTAAGGCAAACTAAACAACGTTTCAACGTTTTATTATTATTGATCTTCGAATACGAATCATCATTTTCTAATAAATAATAGTTACCGCTGATTCGTAAATTTATTCAGTAGCAAACAGAAAAGTCAAACGGGGATTGTTGCCAAGCGGAGAGGAAAAGAAGAAAGGGTGGTCGAAAGTTCGCGATGGTTCCAATAGCTGGAGAACCATGCGTGCTTCCAAAACAGGATGTCATACCGAGACACTGTTTATCGAAAAAAGAGCATATCGACATATTAGCGACTCCGGGGTACGAGTTAAACATTTGTAACGGGACAATCTGTTTCCTCGTCATCGGTTTACAATTAAAAATATACGTTACTCGCTTCTCTTCGCAGTCGAAGGTGTCCGATAGAGTGTCGCCAAAAAATGGTACTTAGGAAACTGAAACCTGTCTCGCAGCGAATCAGAGAATTGGCACAACCGACGAGACATCGAATGTTAATCACTTTACAAGAAGGTGCGTCAATATTACCTCCGGCTCTTTTGGATAATCTTGTACAAACTGTAGAACACGAAACCTGTTTGACTCCCGAGTAAAGTATCAAATAATCAGATAATTCTCACGATTTCGTGACCGTCGCGAATTCCTCGATCCAAGTATCGTAAAATTGACGAATTGTAAACGTTCACAGGCAAGCGGCAAAGATCGCTCGCAAGAAGAAGCCCCGAGACAAGAAGAGAAAAGGAAAGCCAGAAGTATGGCACTTCAAGGAGACGAAACAATTAAAGAAGACGACTATCGGTATCACGAGCCCAGGGGCGTTCGACAAAGATGCGATCACGTGTCAGTACATCATGGCCGAGCGCTTCGTGCGAAGCATCTTGAAGTGGAAAGGCTCTCTACCGAAAGAAGAGATCAGCGACGTCGCGGAAGTGATAGTTAAACGTTTGACGCAAGTGCTCGAATACTCTCCGACGCAGAGCGAGGATCGTAAATCGCAACAGATGCGCTTCCTGGCCGACTTGATAGCTTCTTGGGTAACCGGCGTCGTGTCCGAAGTCGCCGCGCACCAGGAAGAGAAGATGCGGGAACGTTGCAGGAAGAAGGAGGAAGAATTACGCGAGGCCGAGGAAGAGATGAGAGAATGGGAGGAGAGCGAAGACGAGGACGAGGACAAATACAAAAAGATGTTACGCGAGTACGTGGAAGAGGAGGAAGAAGAAGAGGAAGAAGAAGAAGAGAAAGTCGAAGAGGTAGAAGAGGAAGAGGCGGAGAAGGAGGAAGAGGAAGCGGAAGAGGAGACGGAGTACGAGATACAGGAAGCGGAAATGATATTCGAGGAAGAAGAGGAGGAAGAGCCAGAGGTAACGGAAGTCGAATTGGCGGTTGAAATGGAAACGGAGACGCAAGTGGAGCCGGAAGTACAGATCGAAACGGAGATACAAACGGAAGAGAAACCAGTGGCCGAGGCAGAGGTGGAGGCTACCGACGTGGAGGCAGAGGCAGCCGCGGCGGAAGCAGCGGCGGCGGAGGCAGCCGCGGCGGAAGCGGCAGCGGCAGAGGCGGCAGCGGCGGAGGCGGCAGCGGCGGAGGCAGCAGCGGCAGCCGCGGAGGCAGAAGCGGCAGAGGCAGAGGCAGCGGAAGCGGCGGAGGCCGAGGCGGCCGCGGCAGAAGCGGCAGCCGCGGAGGCAGCCGCGGCGGAAAAAGCGGCGGCAGAAGCGGCAGCAGCCGAGGCGGCAGCGGCGGAAGCGGCAGCGGCTGAGGCGGCAGCGGCCGAGGCGGCGGCGGCTGAAGCGGCAG
>SHCU01000389.1:83781-95536 GCA_004307685.1 Ceratina australensis
ATACACCGTGTTCTAAGGACAGGCCAATTTCCTTTTCGGCGTAAGAGCCATTTTTAAATATTAGCTAAACCGAAAATTAATCGAAACCGTTTTTCCTTGGCGAAAAATATTTATTAATTACTATATTTTACTGCGTTTTAATTAACAAAATAATTTCCGCGATAGAGTTAGAGTTTCATCTGATTTTGATTATTTTTCGGTTTACCTAACATTTTTTTATTTCGTTCAACTTATCCGTTTCCGAATACGACTTGTCGATACGACTTTCTTTTCTCTGAGAGTCAAGTCCGATCTTTCGCGTATCTATGGCCCTAATAGAACTATCCTTTTTATCGCGAATATAATAACGAACGATTTCACTTTCCTTTTCCTTGGTAAACTAATCGAGAAGACAAAAAATATGAGGGAAATCAATCGTAACTCATCTTCGACAGATCGCCGTGGTGGTAAATAACGCTGGAGCCAGTTACGAACACCCGGAACAGTTTATTCAGGTGTCCGAGGAATGTTTGGCAAAAATTTTACAACTGAACGTCGCGGCTATAACAGGCGTCGCGAGAGCACTCCTTCCGCAGATGTTCGAACGCAAGAAGGGAGTCTTAATTAATATGAGCTCGGCGTTAGGGATCATGCCCGGTCCTTATTTGGCTGGATACGCGGCCAGCAAAGCTTTCATCGTGAAGCTTAGCCAGGACTTGGCCGCAGAAGCTGAACCTCACGGAGTGACCATTCAGTGCGTCATCCCTGGCGTGGTCGCGACCAAAATGTCAAAGATCAAGTAGGTAGAATGAAACCCATTTAACCGACTTCCGCTTCTTCTCTTATTTCAATACGTTATACATATTTATAACCGATATGCTAAAGTCTTTTCAGTGGAACACGGTCGCATAATCATTTATATTTATTAAATCGAATGTCAAGTGACACGTCGGATATGAACAGGAATTTACATTTATGCACGATACGACACTTGTATGTTATTTCAGGAAGGCAACTTGGATGGCGCCAACACCTGAAAAATTCGTAGAGTCGGCGTTAAAAACTGTCGGCATTCAATCTCTTACAACGGGATATCCGCCTCACTACTTGATAGTTGCTTTCGTGCAAGGCTTACGTTGCATCTGCGAGAAAGGTGCGCTGTGGTTGATCTGCAGGACAATGTGTACCATAAGGAAGCGTGCTTTGGACAAGAAAGCGAGGCTAGCGAAACCAGAACCACCGCTCAGCGTTCAGTAAATCCGTAAGCTCTCTTCCTCTCTCTCTCTCTATCTATCTATCTCTAGCGTATACAACGCATCATTCAAAGTGTAACGTATTCTTTTATTTTTTTTCAGTTAAAATCTTTGGCAGCAACCAAAATCAGCAAGATCCGCGTCTACACCGACATTCCTAAAAATCAATTTGTGAGAAGTAAATTATTAATTTTGCTCTAAGCTCTCGTTACGTCTCTTGTATATACAGTATGTTTCATATTTATAACTGTTATGCAAACAAATAAACGTGATTGTTGTAACGATCATTCTTTAATCATTCCCGTGTATCAAATAAAAATAATCGCCTACTAACTCGGACGATTCGCGCGAGGTAAAGAATTTAAATGAGTCAACGCGTAGGTATACATTAGTGTGTACACATTATATAACATGTATTATAGAACGTATTTACAACGATATATTTACATTGTCATTACAAAAATTGTGTTAAATGTTCCACAGACCTCGGAGCATATTGTACGCGTATACCGCTGGAGGCAGCCGTTCCCAGCCGTTGAAAATACGGACAGGACCGCAACGTTTAGCTGCGTCCCATCTCTTTCTCGCGGCACGGTATCGGCTACGATACTCCCCTTACTTGTCAATAAGCGATACGAAATTTCCTAGCATTCAAGCAAATTTCAATGTAGCAATAGATACCGTGTCGCGAAAACAGCCGGCATATACTAGGTTGGCGCATATGAAATGACGGTTTTTCTTTACGTGTAAACGATTGCCTCCGTGTTATAGTCGTACCCCGTCCATTGCCAGGATCGCATTTCAATAAAGAACATTTTGTCAAAAGCACTTTCTTTTGTTATTTATTTTGACTTTTATACCGTTATGAACTTGCTACTAAAATGGGAGTTACAGCGATACAGCGATATCGCGACACCTGTCTGAAATAATTTATATATTCCTTTAAAAATCCGACATTTCATATGCCGCGTGTCAACCTCTGTCCGTTTCCGGGTAGCTACGTCCAGTGGTACATGCTTTAAGCCACAGATTATTACATCCATCGATCGATCGCGGACAGAGGAGAATCGATCGAGCATCCGAAACGGGGATTTTACTTCTCTCTCTCTCACTTAGTAGGTAACGACGGAAACAAAAAGAAATGTCATTAATTTTGTCCCTGTCAATCGGGCGAGGTTCCCATTTTGGACGCTCGATATATTCCTTGTACATACGTATGATTCGATCGTAAACGAACACATTCACTCTCCATTAGCTAAAATCACCGTCGTGGCTAAAATAAACTATGCGCATTATTCTCATTCACACGGTTGAACGCCTCTGTCACTTAAACCACCTTAAAAGTAACGCTATCGACATATTGCTCTCGTACGAAAATGGTTTCGCGTCGAAATAATTTAAATCTTTTAATCTCACACGTTAATTAAGTATGACTATGTATATGAACTCTCGAGCTTTTCTACGAGTTTATAAAAAGTAGAAATTTATACAGGAAGAAAAACAGAAAACATACTTTACCGTTTTGATGAATGAAATAATTAATCGATAAGTTTTCATCCTATTGCACGTGATGCTTTGCCACCGAGAAACGTACGCTCGTGTAATATATCTCTCGACGATCTATCTCGCGGTGATCACACAACGTCGAAAGAGTCGTACCGTAGAGAACTTTCTACTGTCTATATAAACGCGTATAAATACATTCACCCTGTTCGTACATGCGTACAGAAAGTTGACGGTTCATGTATGCGTACAGGATGGTTCGCGCCGACTGTTCCTTACGCCTTACACTCTTAACGTACGACAGAAACTTATTTAACTCGCATTAATTAAAAAGGTGACGCGTGAAAAATGGTTGTTGCAAATTAGAGGACCGTTCAAACGTAAACTTGATTATTAGTCGATTTAAACTTAGAACGAAAGATTGAACTTACTCCGTAAAAATGTACCGTTCATCGGATCTCTGTTACTTTCTGAAACAGCATGTGCAAACGTGATTCGAGTATTACACGATTCGCTCGATCTAACGCGTTATATTATGTACTTACAAAGATAAATAAGCCTAATTACAAGAAAAAAATTATTTCTCTCTATGTATAAATACCGGCTCGTATATCTATTAGATACCCCTTTGACAGAAAATGGACACGGTGGCGTTTCTCACGACGAAACGAAAGTTCCCTCTACGTCGTGAACCGTAACATTGAAAGTTCGAGTCGTTAAATTAACATCGCTAAATGATATATATCTATTAACTGACTGAACGTTCGAATGATCAGACTGCGGACGTTTATACGATACACGTGTATTCTTTGAAACTCTTTAGGTAGAAATATATTTTCTGCTCTACGAACGTTTCGAAAGTACATTGGTACGTTTCACAAGTACATAAATATTCGCAGTCTATAAATGATGCGCGTATTCAAGTTGAACGAAGAAGAGAATCGAATGTACAGGTTGAAATGAGGGTAGAAGATGGAAATAAATGATTTAAATTTCTATAAATGATCCCGACGTTGTTCGGAGTATCCGTTAAGTTTAGGTATCTGTTAAGTAAGGTCTCGATTTGCATCCGTGAATCGATTGTTCTATCGGAAAATTACGTTACACGATCGTTATTACGGAAACGCTTGTTTCAAGAATTAACGTTATCTACTAATGGAAATTTGGCACCAGGCAACCGACGATTTTCTGGAATGTTTAACATTCGTCCATCAGTCAGCATTCGTCATTTTTATGACCGGACACGAGCGAAATTAAAAAGTAGGTATCGCGTGAATCGTTCGACGAAAAGATAGGTGTCCACGTAAAATAGGCGTCGAAGACATATAAAAATCTCGTGATCAATTTTTCAAATGAATAGATAGACTGTACATCTGTCACGCGTCTCGCCGATCCGAAACGATCAATGGCAACCGCAACTCTTGACGACCATGTTTTTGTACTTCTTCAATATAACGTTACTTTCGTCGAGAAAATAAAGCACGGAGATCGGCGAGAGTTTCGTCGGTGCGCAGCAGGGCTTTGGCACTTTCCCAGGACTAACCAGATGCACTAACGTTTGGACGATCGCGTGATTCGTCGCGTTCATATGAGCGTTCAAGGGAAAATTGCACTCACCGCTGCAATAATAGGCATCGTAACCGTCCGGTGCTATGATCCAATCCTGAAATACATATTAATTAATAATCGTCGATAACGTATGCACGATTGCTTCTTGGCCCTTTACCGTGACTTACCTGCCACTTCAAATCTCTAAAGCTGACGTATAACGTCTGAATTTTACAAGTCCTCGAGTTGTACTGTACACCAGGATCTGCAAGACGATAATAACTTTTTTTAATACGTGATACGATGTACTCTGACTTTTTTATTATTATACGCGTAAATAAATAAAGTTATCGGATCGTAGAATCCGGTGAATTACCGGTGTACGGGTTATTTCGGTAATCCAGACTCGAAGATTCGCTTTTTTTTCTTCTTCTGGCATCTCGTTTCTGTCGTATTTTCTTCTCCCTGATGCCAGAACTTTTAAAATAGCCTACCATAAAAGGCTGTTTATCGGGATCGCCCCTAAATCCGACGATACCAATGTCCTCCGGCCTCATCTCGTGCACTGAAACACAATTTTTACAACCTTTATAATTACCTCTAAACTATTTCATTCCTTTATCCGATCCTTATTCCTAGTTTGAAAGCGGCGTTACGTATTTCAATGTGCTCGCGTAAACTAGATCGATGATCCTTAATTATCTGTTTGATTCCATAAGCGGAATGCGAGCTGGAACGATTATGTTATTTCGATTGTGCGTATGTGTCTGTTAGAACAGGTTGCCTGCCAGGTGGTATTATTAATAGGCAACCTTCGGAAATATTAACTATTAGGAATCTCGACGTGGCCGTGCGTTAGTCGATCGGGCTTCTCGATACCATTCGATCGAGGGAGCCGTTCACTTTACCGATATAGGCAACGCGACGTGGTTCACGGTTTCTCAATGCGTTGGCCCTGCAATTAAGGTTGTTCTGGCTATAAATCCAAGTAGCGACACGTGTTTGAAATTTCACAAATAAACGGACAAACGGTCTTGTCAGCGTACAGGTATCCAGTAACAGAAAATTTGTTACACCTCGCTTTCTCAACTGCTAGCTTCTCTCAATTGATTCCGGATATAAATCGTTTGTTATTCTCACGTCGCTTAAGCGGAAGCTACTCAAGATATCAACGGATTCAACTGACTTTACAATATAATCGCAATTTCGGACAAATTGCGATGCGCACGGCTGTTTATCATAATTATCGACGTCGGTTTAATTATTCATACGGAAATAATTACACATCTCTTAACAGTTTATAATGAGACGAAAATAGAATCGCTTTACATGAATCAGTATGCTACGCGTCGCAAGGTGATGCTGCACACTTGGTCGAAATGACGTTAAGAATGCTGCAAACTTGGTCGAGAATATTAATTCCATCGCGCGATGTTGACATTATGTTATATCGGAATCAGAACTTTATTCTTCATTCACAGTTTGTATTTTTCGTGAAAAATCAATTCATTTTGAAGCTCGATAACTTGATTCGAACCAACAATTTGAATTCAATGAAAGATCTCGTGGTTCTTCCAGAGTCTTTCCGTACCTCGTTGATTCAATTACCTAGGTCAACTTTATCGTATCATACTCCACGTGGTTCGTACGAATCACCTGCTGTTTGTCCTTAAACAAGACAACCAAGTTTCATCGCGAAATTAGCAGTTAACGCGACCGGAGGTACATACTTTAATGGTCAGCTACGCTCATACATAATTGATTCACACCCGCGACTGGGACCCGCGTGAAAATCGCTCGCTTCGATGCCTACCAGGAAAGCAAAATTTTCTAAACAACGAGTCAAGGCGCAATGCACGGGGACACGTCGAAGGAAGCATCTTTCGAGCGAAATCGATTCGCATGCAGCTCGCGATTTTCGCGCGATATCGAAATCCGAATGAAAGGACATGGTTTCTACGTGCGACCAATGCAAACGGTCTGATCGTGCCTACGCTCCCGTACACGAATACGCGTTTAGATGCGCTCAAGTCCCGAGCAGTCTTCTTCGATTCGTAAAAACTGCAAATACGTACTTGGCGCGTTCCGTGCCACGGCAATTTTTGAAGATTTTCATTCGAGCTGCGTAGGGCGTATACGACCCACGCTTTAAAGATTAAAAAATGTCGTTTGACACGTGTACGCGTTAGACGACAAAGCGATAAATTTAATTTTTAAGGAATTATTTTAACAGACGCAAGGTCGAACGTTTTTCCGAATTCCAAATGGCCTGAATGGAAAATGCAACGGGGATCTTACGTCTAAACCGATCTCTTCTTCCAATTCCTCTTGTACGATTCTCGCGTAAAAAAGAATTAAACCGATTCAACTTGATTTTTCGTATTCCTTTGAGCGTTTCATTATGCGCGCAATTGAAAACATTTTGCCAGGGATATTATACGAGAGTACACCGGGGGGACCGGGGGGACACTCGTCTCCTCCACGGGTCGCATTACCGCGTATGCAAATGATCGCTGTTACGAGCACGACCGTGCCGAGTTCGAGAAAGCTAGTAAATTGGCTCGCAGGAATGCGCATTCACCGTGATTGTACCGGACACCTGCTGCTGCACTTTGCGCGCCGTTACGCGCGTGTACGTGCCTCGCTGGGAAAGTAATGTCGGTTTCTAACCGTAGCAGTGTTAGCCAACTTTTTCATGTGTTTCATTACACATTTAAACCGACCAATATTTCATGTTTATCCTCTATGAATCCGTGTAACTTTCAGGTTACATTCTAATTTATCGTTATTTTATCAGTTTTTATATATAGAAGCGTAAGCGTTATAGACCGTATAGGCCGTTGTTATCTGAAAGTCACATAGCGATAGCGTTCCTACAGGTTGCAAATTGTTATTATAATTGATCTCTATTTTAGCACATTTAAATGGTTCGCAACTTGTTTTGGAGGAGTCAAGAATATCGCTTCTTTTTCCAATAATTTTTCTCCCCGTGGGTGGAAAGCAGATTTTACGTGATCTCGAGAGAAATCTCGTGATTGTCGCCGTTTATTGGATAATTCAGATACCGCGGACGAGTAGACAAGGGACCGACGAGTACCGTTGAAAACCATCATCGTCTATGCACGGGAACGGCTTAAATTCTATGCGTTTAGTCATACACGTGGGATGTACGTATTCGTTATACGGTGCCACGACACTGTAATAGGGGAGTCAGGGAGCCTAACAACGAAGTATGTAGCGACGAAGGTAGTCAGAATTCTGACGAAGTGATACTTTCTCGAGTACGTGAAATTCAATTTCCTTTCGAAGCGAATATTCGAATAGCGTCTTAAAACAGAAGTTCACGATGTTTATTTCATACTACTATACGTACGATAACGCGCAATAACGCTAGATATATGCATTTGATATGTACGTATCTTGAATTTTCACGGTGACGGTGAGACGTTGCATTTTTTAACGTCGAACCGAATAAGCGGTTTCAGCGATTTAGTAGAGGCGTTAGAAGACAAGCGCATGTGTACGCGCGAGGAGCGTGGGCGTATCACGCCGAGGTGCGTAGCCGGCCTTTCGAGGCAGAAATATGTGTGTATGTATATCTGCACTTTCGAAAGCATCTGGTTTTCTGCAACTGCAGGAAACTTCTTCCTCGCGTAAACAAACCAGCGAGCTCTCGACGAAATCGGAAGGCAACCGCGAGGAAACAAATCAACTTCTACGGTTTATACGGTGGAACGTGTGTTCGCGTTGGACGCAAAGAGACCAAATGATTTTATTCGTCCGATCCGCGGATTAAAGATTTCACCAGAATCGTAGTCGTCACGTGCCCGACGCGTATTATTCTACCGTGTACGTAAATTCAAATAAGTGTCGGACCTCAGGAAGTCGGAGCTCTGCCCCTGTAAGTCAAAGTTTCGTGCGTGCGCGTGACTCTGATCTTGTGTTTTATATTGAATGATCAAAGGCAAACCGGTTGTGCTCGCGAATGAGAGAGGAGCAGAAGAAGAGCGGCGGAGAGACACGAGAAAGAGGGAAAGCGCGACGATCGTAAATGTTGGCGGAGGCGCGACGAGGGAAAAGAGAGAAACCTGGAACGCGACAGAGACGAGTAACAAAATGATCTACATAGGTACGGCAAACAAACTGTGTATGCACATCTGAACGTTTCAACATCGCGGTGAGAAGCCTGCGTGCGATCAATAATGCTGGCACGCAGTGATTTCAGATTTCACTGTCAATCCCGTGCGATTGACATCGAACCAACCGAACGCTAATGTATCGATGAACATACGAGCCGTTTATTTTGAAAATGGTCTACGTTTATTTGTACGTAAATTCAAATGTTTAAGGGTTCGCGTTTTGATGCAATTTCAAATATACGTAGAGGGTATCAATCGGAATCATACCGCTCAAGTGTATCTCATTTCTACGATCATGTCACAGCTTCGCTGGCGCGAATCGCGCGTAGAATTAAAAACGTATTCCGCGAACAAAAAGCAAATCGCCGAGTCACAGAACGCAAAAGATATCGAGGATTCTGTAAATATACGTTCCACATCTTTTCACGGCTGTTGCGGATAATCGGGGTCAGATCCTAAAAATGACGTTGTTCGTTTCGAATATTAGGCTCCGTTATTCGTGAACCGGTTGTTTTTCATACGTTAACCCAACGAAGATTTAATCGGCCAAGGCTACGCCACGTTCTGGAACCGGTGGAAAAGTCTGACGAGCCGTATCCGTCCGTGAAAGGAAACGAAAATCATCAATGATTTAAAGTTCGTCGGCATACACGCGGGGCGAACAGGTGTAGCTTATCCGACGAATCTCGAATCGAGGTAATCTTCCCGCGTACGCCTCGCGACGCGATTATCACGTATAAATATGTATAGACGGCCGAATTATTAGGTTGTCGGGGAAGTCACGACGCGTTTTCGTAATTGATTTCCATGACGAAGTGCTTCGCGAGTTTTCCGAAGATTCAGAGGCGTTCTCACGAGTCATCTATCATCTCCGGTCCATTCATATTTATTTCTATTTACTCGGGACGAACCAGGAAGGAATCCGAATAATATGCTTAGAGATACGATAGAGATTCCCCGATCCGAATCGCAAACAGATGAACGAAGATATTATTAGATAAGAAGATCCCGCGTAGCGTTTAGTAAATGCGTAAGATTTATCGCTGATATTCCGCAGACTACCGAGGCAGTGGTCACGCGTAAGTGCATCGTAAGGAAAATTGTTTACCGCAACGAAAAGAACATTTCGGATCGATAAGGAAAATTGTGAGTCCGATTTCATTTTGACGTCTTACAATTAGAACGAGAAGATACGCGGTATCTACTCACCGGAACGATCCGCGGGATGCACCGACAGGTACAGTCCTTTATTTCCATCGGGATTGTTCACCCAATGCGAAAGAGGTTCGCTAACATTTAGAGTCAACCACCCCTCCCTTCCTGTCGTCGTGTTCACCGCGTCCACGTATTGGAGCTCCCTTGTTCTGTAAAATAAAATAGTACGATCATATAAATAGCGTCGTAGCGCGCGCAGTGGGTATAGAAATCGCGTATGCACGCTTCGTCATTTTTACAGATTTCTTTTTTTCATCCGATTTATCCGACCCCGGGACTCTTTTTCCTTCCTTGCCGGAGAGCCAAGTCTCATCGAAATCACCGATGGTGTAACATCGTACCCTCACTCCGGACAATAAGCTGAGCCGCAATAAGTATCGCAACGCATTATCCTGGCTGCTAAAAGCCACTTACGACGCCTAGCTACCTGGTCGATGTCACTAATACGCATGTTTGCAATTTTCTTTGCATATATCAAGGAAAACTCGCGTTACTCATCGCATTAACACGCAGTTCTGTGGACAGCGAACAGCAAACGCTCTCGCATCGTGGAAATCATTGTCGTTGGTCGAAACAAACATCCTCGCATCTTTGTAACCCGTTGAACATTTCATTTAATTTATATCTGACATACCGTGGAGTCTCTCGATATAAGCGTTATCGAACAACGGCTCGATCGGCCATTTTTATCCTATCGACTCGTACGTAAAAATGATTTGACAAACGTCGTTTTCGGTTATTCTTGACGCGGGATACGGAGAGCTCTCCGATCGAATGCACGTTTCTCGTGAAAACGGATCTACGACGGCGGAACGGCACGGTAACGAGAACCAATTAGTATAAGCGAGGGAACGAGACATCAAGCGCGTATGGTCAAAGACGTATATTGTTTCTGTTAACGAGAATCGTTAACGTTGGTTGCATCGCATCGGTTCGAATCACGCGACTCATCGATAAAATCGATCAATAGGAAACCGCTGGATCTTACGTAACCCCGAGCGCGTTAACTGATCGCGAGATACGCGCTACCGTTCGTTGAAAGATGCGACGAGCCGTTCGCTGTTCGTTCGACGCGATTCGATTCCTTCTTCCGATTCGATCGTGACTCGACTGATTCGCGCGAATGCGAATCCGTCTCTCTGCACGTGGCTCGCGTCAACAGGATTTCAGTGAAACACGCTAATCATTGTTCATTGAGCGAGACGCGCATCATCTTCGATCCCCACGAACGAGAATGCGTTTCTCAAACGACGTACTTATCTTTTTCCCGGGACTAATTATCTTTCCCGTAACCGGCCAGGAAGATAGACAGCGCCGAACGATATTCTAATTATCAGCTCGGCGCGTATGACGATACGTCGGATTTTTAACTGAATATATCAATTATTTCGGGCAGGTGTCGCGATATCGTTCGTTAACGGTCAACTTCCATTTTGACGGTTCGTATTCGCGATAGGAGAAAACGTCTGCGATTAGGAACGCTGAAAATGTAAACAGACGAGAGACAAATCGTCCGACATTCCTGCATTAATTTTCTTCGTAGGAAATTGTGCGCATTATCTTCCAGCGAGCGTAGGAACATCTTTTTTTCTTTTTTCAATTTTCACGCTCGTGTCTCGCGTTCGATAGAATTTCTATCCCCTCGCGGGTCGATACGGAGGGCTCGTGTCGCGTAAGAGGAACAATTTTCAAGCGAATTCAATACATTTCAGCCGTACACGCGACGCGTCGTTAAACGCAAAAAGTCACATAGTTGTCGATCAACTGTTTGCTTCGCCGAGGTGTTATGTACACGCTGAATTTTAATGCGCAGCCAATACCAATAAGCAGGACATTATTTCCGTGATAATTTAAATGCCATTTGGTAGTTCCTAACACATCGCTGACCGGCAACTTTTCTGAAAATTTACCTCATGTGACCGGCTATTGTTTTGAAAGCGGTTGTGGAAGTAAAACAATATAAATAAACTTTAATAAATTTTATTTGTTATTCAACTCTTAATATTTCCTTTTCGTATGATAAAAAGTATAACAATCACCTACGTGTAATGGTACATCACAAATTTTGCAAATATATTGGTTTTCGCTCCGTTTTCCTTTCGAAGAACATACTCTATG
>SHCU01000390.1:4574-24716 GCA_004307685.1 Ceratina australensis
CGAAAAAAGGTTATGATCATGGATCGCCGTGAACGCCGTTCAAAGCCACGTGCCCGTGACTGCCACGTTTGACATCTCGATCGGTTTAGAAATTAATCGATCGTTCCCGCATTATCTTCGGCTACCGGCTATTATTACGCGCAAATGTAGCTGTCTGTGCAGTTGACAGGTGACGGGGATAAACATCTTGCAGCGAACATAGAAAAGGTTATGTCTAGAGAGATAAATTGTTTAACATTAAAAGCTCAACGTACCCGTCACGTACCCGTAAGAATAGAAGATGTATTCCTAAACTGAACTAATTATAAAAAATGGCAGAATATTCCATTTATTAGTCCCGGTCTCCGTGGGTTCTCTCTACTTTCTACTTCAGTTAATCCTCGATCAATTACGAATTAATTTATAATCGACGATAAACGTGGCAGAAATTGGCTCGGAACGTGGAATGCGCTTAAACTCGACGCGGAACCGAAAGAAAATTATTTACATTCACGTGAAATTTAATGGACAACATAAAACTTCGGGCTTCGAACCGTGCCGCATGAAATATACGTTATGCAAGAAGTTCCGTGATTTCGATCCATAGATTCGTAGCTGGAGCGATACGCTGGGGAACGCTGGCGCAAACATTCGCTATGTCCTCGTTCCAAGCGTTCGTTGTTCTACGAATATAAAACTTCCGAAATTGCCTTTGGTGTCACGCTCCTCTCCTTTTCTCTCCGCCGGTTATATCTCCATGTATACTCCGTGTATACCGTTTATGCTTCTTCTGCTTCTCGAAATTACGTATCGTCAAGTTTGTAATTATTCCAGTAAATTATAGTGTACGATCCGCTTTTGAAATTCTTCTCGTACATTTTTCCTGTCGTCGAAATTAATTATCCCTTTGAAAGATTTATTTCCTCGAATTAACATTTACGTGGGATTATTTTCATCGATATATTGAAATTTTCTTTCACTCGGCAATTAATTACAACTCACGGGGACTTCAAAGGAAACTGCGCGTATACGCGCTTATAGCGTTCGTTTAAATTAGAATTTTCCGATTCGGTGATTTCTATTCTGACAATGAGATCTCGCTGCGCGATAGAGCTGATATTTTCCTCCATAATTCCGCGAATAGAAATTCGTCTAATCTCAGCGCGGGTAATTTATTCGTCGAAAGGAAGCGGAATTCAATACGTTCCTTATCCCAGCGCCTTATCAAAATTGTAAATCAGCCGGCATCCGTGAGTTAGTTCGGAAACGTGTAAGTATAATTGTTCCTCCGAGCCGGAATACTGCCGGGCCATTTAACCGAGAAAAGTTCTGCAGTCGGATAATCTGCGGAGTTCTCGTAGCCGTTTCCGGTTCTTTGATGAAGTCGCGAGCGCTCGTTGATCCATTCGCGATTTTCCAGATATTATCTTTACCGGTTCTAGGCGCGAAATCGGTAAGGGTGTCGACTTACCCTCGTTACATCGACAGCCGGGCGCGAATATCGCATCACCAGCTGCGACCGTCGAACGAATTAAACTGTTTCTGCCTTTAGAAAACTTTGATTGAGTTCCTGAAAGTTTGGATTCTCTCGTAGATTCGAGAATACGATTTCCGTCTCGGAAAAAGATGATATAGTAATTAAACTGGATATTACCGAACATCACAATTTACATTTTAATTAATTAGGTGTAGCAATTAATTCGTTTAAAGCATTTTATAAGAGATGGCACGGGTAGCATGTAATACGCAAATTACACGTGTTAGTGTCAGATCGTTTTAAGAACGATTGCGCGTGGCGATGCCAATGCGTAAAGAGTCTGTGGCGTAGCCTTGTTAGTAACATTATATTCGTCAACGGACGGATACATTGTTAGTCAAGATAAGATCCGTGGCAACGGCTGTTTATGGAAGCGCGACGGGTCCGAACGAGTCTGAGCAGGTTTGAACTCGTACGGTGTTATGTTCAACATTGTAGGGATTTGCCTGGCGATCGATAATGAAGCCACAGTGCCATTCTACGTATTATCCCGACAAAAGAACTCTGAGGGTCTGGCCACGAAGTGGGGAAGGAAATTATACCTTCTGGTAAGAGAACCCCAGACTCACTGAAGGGTTCACATCGCGACCGGCTTTATTAAGTTCAGAAATCTAACACACGTCTAATACATAAATTACGTTTATTGATTTTCACTTGAATTTTTAAAAAATGGTTGATCGAAAAATCATTGACCGTTAAGGTCATTGGACGTGACATCACGCTGAACGCGCAAGTACAATCAAATTCAGGTTTTCTAGCTGCCACCCGTCACGAATTTGTCGCTAATTTTGATCAGCTTGTTGAAATTTCGAAATTCGTAGAAGGTCATAGTTTGCGGAACTATTCGCGGTTGTTGGCCGAAGGCACGTGGCATAGATCTTTGCCACCGGTGTACGATCTACGGTAAATTTAGTCGAGCATTATTGGTATTATTTGACGTCGTCGCTTAGACGGCAAGAAACTCCTCGTGGCTGCACACGGACCTAATTAGGATAAGCGCTTTCCACCGGGCGTCATAGTCGAAGTGGTTTAAGTTCGGTCTCCGGCGCCCGTCGCACCCATCTTCATTCTCAAGGGGTAGACCGTGTCTCGCCAGCTAACAAATTGACAAACCCCGTGACTCGATTCGCGCTAAGACGTTCTCCAGTGGTAAACGCTATGCAGTTAGTTAGCCTGATACCGCTGGGTTGGTTAAGCTAAATGAAGCGAAAACCCACTATATAGGCCCCACTCGCTGCAAACTTGGATAACACGCAATGGCATAATTATAAATTCGTACACGGCTGCGATATACCGACTATGCGCCGATAACGTCACTAAGTATTTCACGTGTTACGATATTAATGCGACGATGTCGAAGAATTTAAACTGAAATTCTTCAGGGGATTCGTTAAAAGTTCGAGACGCTTGAGATCTTAACATCTTAGAATTTGACGTTAGTTGGCGCGCGCACCAGGTTCGAACGTTCGAAGCGATTCTAGCGCAGCCACATATGTTCTAGCTTCAGGGACACTTCGATTATTCATAATATAACAGGTGATGCACTTAAAACAAGATGCACCTGAACGACTTGCCTGCTATTAGCGATAGTGAAAAATGTATCGGGTCAAAATTATTTGGTATCAACCGATACCGATCGTCCGTCGTTACCGCTATTTCAAGTTAATAATAAATGTACCAATTCTCTTTGCTTCCGACCGTTTTCGTTTTTCTCTGATTTGGGAGAAGGGAGGCGCGCCGCGTTCATCATCTTATCGCCGCAACTTTTGTAATTCCGGGATGCAACCGCATAGGAAACGGTTTCGAAACATGGTCGCGCACGTGGGGTGAAACTTCGGAGATCGGTATTTACGCGCGATGCCTGGCACTGCCTAAAGCACATTAGCGGAAAACCACGGGAGATGTACGAGTGCGCGCAGAATATTGGGAACCGAGTGAATTATGCACCGACGCCTGGTTCGAAAACGGTGCCTGGGAGTAACGCCATTTCATAATGGAATGGCGCCCCGATATAATTTATTGGTATTTAGGCTCTCCTATAATACGTTTGCTCGTTAAGTTAATCAGGCTCTTTGGCTGTTGCACTTCATTAAATCGGGCTCACGGCGCAGCGGGGAAAGGGTTGCCGTTGAAAGCTGGAATGATGAATCCTCGCGCCTAATGGTACCGCTAGTACGGACTAGAAATTTCGAAACGAATCCGGCTGCGAATTCGGTTAATACTCGTCCACGCTCGTTTTTCGTGGGTCATTGAAAATTTCATTACGGCTCGAAGCGGACAATGAATTTTCAACTGCAATTCACCTCGGTGTTAATAATTACAACGGTTATAATTATTCTACCGCGTCGCTTCGTCGGCGATTACCCGCCGCGAGTTTGCGAAGGAAAGGGCAGAAACTGAAACGGACAGCGACGAACATTTCTGTTAATCCTTTTTTTTATGAAACAATAATATACAGATATCTATAGTAAATTCCATCCGTAATATAATTCGTGTCCATTTTTTATTTACAGAAATATATTTATATATAATTTATATTTATTACCTTACATACCGTGTATGTTTAGGTGCGCGTACATAAATCGGTGAGCTCGTTTCATTTTTTTTCCTCCGCGTGCGCCTCGCGCTTTTGGTCTCACGGATTATCGCGTCTCTTACAGATAGATTCGCGGCGCTAAGATTTTTATTTGAATTTCAGAACATTAAATTAGGTCCACACGATCATGATAAGTTTCATACTCGTAATACAGACACTCATACGCGCACGCGCTAGATAACTAACGCGCAATGTGTAACTGCAGTGTGTTCTGTGGGACTGGTGATTAACATCTAAAGCCGGTTTCCTTGCTTACACTTTATTTTTCACTTTTTATCGTATCCGTGAAAATTACGAACAAGTGGCATCGAGTACCACGAACACTTTTACGCGCGCTAAATTCTCGATGCCTCATCCCATTGATCAAGTACACTTTCTGACCTTGTGCTAACTTTAGCGTGTTTCGTGCTTCTAACAGCGCTGGTCAAATCCTTCGTTATCAGTATTTATCAATAATTTGGGACTTTATTGTCGCCGGTGACCGCGATTCAAGCTGATCAGTAATCTCTTGCAACCACGTACACATTACCACGTGTTCAATGATTATATTACAATGAAATACATATGAGAAATTAATGTGTAATACGTACGCAGGAATTGTGAAATGAGTGCCGACCCAATAGTTTATGCGAAAAGTAAGTAATAACTGTAACAAATACGAATCTTATAAAACTTACGGATCCTAAATTACCTGTGTATACATATGTCTACTCAATTACTTTCTGTCCTTCGTTCATTATTCCATATTCATTCCCGTAGCTGAAGCGAGTTCTCAAAAGACCCTGTGAAGTGAACGTTATAAAAACAGTCCATTTAAACGCAAAACTACTATAGCGAATATGTATATTAGTTTTTCATTTAAACTGTGAATCGTTGTCCAGTGAATTATTGCTAAGAACGATAGAAAACGTTTACAAACGAATCGCTGATCATCGTGCTGATTATGTAGCTTAAACGTTAACATTCAATTACATTCTAGAAACGCATAATAAAAATTCTGCTTGTATTCTGTGCGAAGTATTCAGTTTCCAACGAAACGTTCAACGCTCACGTTTCAGAAGGAAATTATCGAACGCAATTAATATCGTTATTTCGGTTCATCTCCACGTTATCGCTCCACCCTTACGTTCTCGCCGTTACGTATTGATAAGCATATTCGATATTCAATTACCGCTAATTATATTCTCTGGTTTCGTTTGACGCGAAATTTTCAACGCAAATTTGTCAGTATACATGAAAATTAACTGCGGCGAACAAATACCGAGGATACCGTCATCAACAAATACATAAACGAATAGGTGCCCATTTAACGAGCATCATTTCTCCTCCCGCCGGTCATGTGCAAATTTGAATTGACTGAAGTTTGGAAGATCGATGCGACATCGTCTGTCCATGAGAACGCAGGAAGTTAATTAATCTCTGGCCCCGCTATGATTACGCTTTCGTTTGTTTTCTAACAGAGTCAATCGACGAGCTCCGTCCTTTTCTCGTCGGAAACCTTTCCGTTTCATCGCGCCGCATTTTCGACCCTAATTAATTTTCTGTTTATTAACATCGATTACGTTTGCCCCGGAAAATTATGCATACCGAGCACGATGCAATCTCCGGATAGAACGTTCCATTGGAAATTTTATTATTATATATAAACGCTGTTATTCTGCTCGCAGTAATTTTTAGAATCCCTCCGAGCTCGCGGTATCAATAAAAATCCATTTGAAAACTTTTTTTACCGTTTGAAATTCATTTTCCCAGCTGCGATTGGGGCGGAGAGAAATCTGGTTTTGAGGAAGGTGAAAGAGAAAAGGGAAAGAAGTGCTTGAAGGTTGTAGGTGACTAGTGGCCGTTCAGTTTTATCTCGTGTTCCTCGATTCAATCACGAGACCGGTTCGCTCGATTTCGCCGTTTCGAAATCTTTCAACGAGAGAAAGAGCCGGCTCGAGTTTTTCCTATTTCACGAAATTTACCGGCCTGGATTAATCCCCGAGTTAGGCCGCGAAAATCGATTCCTCGCCTAACAGAAATTGCTCGAATCGTCGAAACCGGCCTGTTGTCGGCACGATATATCGCGGGAGAAAGCTTCTTAATCTTTTACTTGATCTCGAATAAAAAGCTGAATTCGCTCTAGTTAAGTCGATATTCCGTTTAAGGTCCGTTTGCGTCCGAACGATTCGCGTATCACAAAAAATTATTTACAACATATTTACGACGTATTTGCGAGCAGCAGGGTAACCGGCCCTTTTTTTTATTAACGCTACTAGGGAACGCTTCCCCGCAGAGGCGGTGACCAGCTCGTGAGAACACACAACCGTAAAACGGGTCGTAACGAAGAAACAAGGCAATGCCTGTGAAATATCTGCATGTTCGAGAGGCGCGGTGTCTCTGACGAATAGCAAGAATATTCGTTGTCTCCCTTTCTCGGTAAAATGCTTTTATAGCTCGGACAAGCTGCGAAGATCGCGCGACAAACTGCGTGGATGTGTTCAACGATCCTTCGCGCTTCAGTGTCTTTTATCGATTAAACGATATCGGCTCAGCGCTAGAGCTTCCTTACGAAAAAAAAAGAAGGCCGTGTAGCTAGTTCCAAACTTTATTCTGTCCGCTATTGTCTACCTGCGATCGGGTGGCCGATCGACCAGGATCATCGTATTCGAAGCGGGTGCATCTGCCGGCAGATAGCTAAGTCCTTTCTTTATTCGCTATATCTCAGTTATTTACAATTTGTTTCCATTTCGCGGTCGCTACATTTGTTCAATTCAATCTTTTCATTGATACATTCCTCTTTTGCCCATCCATTCTACTTGAATTTGTAAATCAGTGCTGTAATACGTCTAATCTCGTTTAATGTTTCCAGAGAATTTATCATTTCGATGATATCGATCATTTTTGCTTATTTCAATTTAATTTATTTAATCTTTAAATTGCTTCGGAAACTGTAGGTAGTTCAGAGAATAAAACTTCTAAAATAATCCTGTTGATGCCTCTAACAGAAGTTCCCCGCTAACGCTTGTTGGTTCTAATAAGTTCTCGAAATTACCGACTTGTATGGGCAATTGATGTGGATATTGCACTGATAGTTTTCAACCCACTGTTTGCCGAAGTTGCTTAACTGTTTGCTTGTTGCCAGAGTTAGCAGCTGACATTTGAAACTTTATCTGTTGTAAATGCACGTACGTACTTGCTCGGGTGCGCTGCAATTTATTAGAACGAAGCGATTCCGAGTCCACAAATACTTTTAATATCTCCTAACTTCTCTAATATACACGTAACAACACTGCCTTCGATATCGCGATTATTTGAGAGCGTTCGATCTTCCGGTAGCTACTACGTTCGTTCTTCTCTATACTTTATTAATGCGTACCGACGTCAGCTTGCTTCTCTTTGTGTCATGGAAATGTATAGATATTACGATGCACGTGCTCGAAAGGTAGGACAAAAAGTCCTGGGATCCACTCCGAGGTTCAAAGCTCGAGCTTGCCTCGTTCCATTGTAGGATTCAGGATTATTCTTTGTTTTGTATTCTTAGTTTATCTACATACGTATACGGGTACGGTTTGCATATAAAACTCATCGTAGACTGCATCCTACCGCACCACAAATTCGTGCATAATTCTCAAAGTATTTCCATAGAAGTGCAATGATAAATTTCAGTAATAAAAACAGGAATATATCGCGGTGTGTTAAACTTCGGGGAGCACCTTATATCGTGAATAGAAACGGAAAACGTAAACGGTGGTTTTTTTTCTCCAAAGGGAACACCAGACGAAGGAGTCTGGTCTCGTTTTAAAGTTCACTAAGCTGAGACGGTCGTTTTTCAAACTTCGCAATTAATCATTTTTTGTCCCGCTCGAAGCCTCGATGTTAACTTTGCAAGATCTACCTCCGATGTCGACGGCTAAGTTTGTTTTTCCTTGAACGCCTGCCTGACCATTGTTTAATCATTGTCACCGTTCTCTCTCGAGTAACTGCGCATAAATCTGAACGTTTGACTTGCGTAAAGTGTCTTCCCCGCTTCTTGTTACGAAGTTAACTTTGACGGTGATAGCGACAGTTTAAGTACAAACAACAATTTACTAGAGACCGATATTATTATTTATTTGACGAAGTGAACGTTGCCGAGGAACGTCTGATCTCCTCGTTATACGGCTGTGTTTCGACGGTAACAAGTTACCACGGAACGATGTAAAGAATCGCAGAAACAATTCGTTTAACAAGCAGAAAGTAAATTTCCATTGTTCTCCTTTGAAGCGTTGCCCGTGATCGCTTCATCATCGCGCAAGAAATTCTGTTTAAAGCAAATTAAGCGAAACCAGATTCGCATGCACGAAATTACCCAGCTCTCGCGATATCACGAAAACGAATTCTCCGCTTGCCGTGACGATCTTCCCTCGCAACGAACGTCCCATATCTAAGTAAACTAATTTCCCGTCAACGGTGCGATGGCACTGATTACAATTTTAATGGAAAAGTCGAGGAGAAAGGGACGCAAACTGAAAATATCGAGAAGCAAAATTAAGTTTTTCGACGAGTGGATGGGCGAATATACGCGTGTGTATCGAAAGGCGAGGCGAGAGATATCCCGTTGCTGATCTCGGCAGTGGTTGAAAATAGAACGTATCGATGAGGGGTCGGGTGACGGTGAAATCAAATTCCATATCTCATTCGTTTTAAAATTTTCAGCAGCCCGATTCGCGGCGCAGAGATCGCATTTTCTGAAAAATCTACGAATCAATCTGCATAGAATCTCGTTGATTTTATTTCGAATTTATGCTGGAAGTATGCGAGAGATTGTATCTAAATGGATTTCCTTGTTGCGTCTGATGGATCGAAATTATAATCTCGGACGCCATCTACCTTTCCTAAAATCCGTTTCCAGTCAACATTCACTTTATATCCGAAGGAATGTACGCGAAGTTAAACGATCGTGTATCGATTGAAAAAAAGATATCAAAGGGGAACGGAATAGGAAGCCAAGATCTCTCGCGAAAAATGTTCTTTTCACGCGGTAGTAAATGAGAACCAAAATGAATCTGGTTTCGTCGCGCAAAAGGTTGATTCTCGCCGTTTGTGTCACCTTCGTATCGATCGCCGGGGGAGCACTTTCGCTCTTAATCCTTACCACTTTTCCGCACTTTTATCGCGAACACGGTCAATCAAATCACACCGTTCCGATCGACAGCCGACCTAAAAATAGTCGGCGTGATTCCGTGAAATTCCAGTCGGCAGCGAATCGCTATTAAATTCGATATCATAGAACGAATTATCATAAATTTGAATTAAACCTGAATTTTCTTCGAAGTACTCGGCGTCCGTCGACCGTTTCTACAACCGGAAATTTCCATTCGAATGCCAATGAAAAACTTCTTTGGCACGGCCCCGATACCGTTTATACTCGATTCCGTTTGGATTTTGAGTAACATAAAGTACAGGCTGTCCGTAAAATTTATTCCCGAGTCACTTGCTCGATATTAACGATGTTAAACGTGTTATCAAGTTTTCTGTAAAAAATACACACAGTGATTCGACTAACGATACGGCTAAATACAGCTGAGCATTGCATCGAGGCTGTAATAAAAGTTTCGATGAACTTCGTAAGTAGAGAATAAAATATTATACTCCAATTTTATCGTACAAATTTTACACTTCCCGTCTCGTATCCTCATCCATATAATACATTCCACGGAATAACTTCTAAATAATAAAAATAATGCAGAAAGGATTTATTTTCCTACGTTTGATTCTTTCCCTTAACTATGCGCTTTATACTGATAATCCAGACACAATTATAGGACCTACTCTTTATCATATTCCACGTTCAACGAGTAGGTTGACACGTACACACAGTTTCACACATTTAAGGTAGATCACACGCGAATAGAGAGTTATCTCTAGTCGATATCTACAATCTACCTTAATACAGTCTCGGTACGTTGGATTCGACGATCGTTTAATTCGTAACATCGCGCGACTTCGCGACTAGAAAGTAAAGAGTAACAAAGTAGCGTCAAGTAACGTTTTCACGTAGAACCTTGTTTTCGAACCTCGATACTTTGTTTTGACGATCGCGTCCCGGCCAACGAACTCGATTCCCTCGACCGAACCGAGCGTGTCGGGGGTCCCATCATTCAAGTATCTTCGTCACGTACCACTTGTAAACTCCATTTAGATTCCGTGAAAACTTCGGCAGCTTTGGGATAGTCATTATCTCGTCGCAAATTGTCCCCCGGACCGCTTTGAATCTCCACGTGCCACTAAATTCTTCGCGAGATCAGCCGAGAACCGTGATTAACTTCTCGACGAGACGAAATGTTTGCCGCGTCGTACAATAGTATTTCGGGTTCTCTCGGGCGCGTTCCCCTCGATAGTATATTCGTCGGTATATTCCGGTTTCCGGAGCGGTTTTGCGAAACGCATCTACACGCGTTGAAACCAACCCTGATCCCACGGCTACGTCTTCACGCGAGATCATCGATCGATTCTCGACACTGATTAACCGTACCTACCACGAGCCACGTACACGTTTTACGCGCGGCTGTTCCCGGGAAGAAGCGATGCTCAGGCTCAGTATTAATCCCGGTTGCCTTCGAGGCGGCGTAACACCGTTGCGAGATAAGAGACATCCCCTCGGCGTGCATTAGCCATCCGTTTAACCTGCAACATGGATTTTCCGAATAGCTCGCGTCGTGGAATAAGCGTCGCTCTCGATCGACGTTCCCTCGACGTATCGAGCCGGGTTGATAAATTATTCAACTAGACCCGGGCGAAACTCGAATATAGCCCACGGATCGGTCCCCCGTATCCACCGCGGGACACGCTTATTTCCTTATTTTATACACGATTTCTCATCGATGTGTAGAAGAATAAAAACGAAAACATGTTTGGTTCGCTCTCCCTCATCCGGTTGACCTCAGTGATTGAGGTCCGCATCGTTCAGATCTGTAACTGACGCGATCGGTCAAATCACCTGTTGTCCCGTTACAACGGATCAAGCAAAAGTTTCAGGATGGAACAGGATGATTCGGGTCGTACGTAGCTGGGAGTCGTTCACCGGAAGAGGCTTTAACGGGCATTAACTCGTTCCCGCGAACGTGGTACAGGGCAGAGTGGCGAGGATAAGGGGCAGGAGAACACCGGCCAATAGATGGGAGCCGACCGGTTCGAGAGACGCGCCGGATTTCGTGGGTGGATTCCTGGCCTGGTCATTCATCACGTCGCTGGATATCGCGGCGCTGTTCGGCTCCGCCGAGGGACAGCTTATCGGAATGCTCATTGTGTCGTTGCCGGACGTAGAATCTCGGGAGCAACGGCTCGCGTGGTGACCCAGACAGGAGGCGTACGAGATCGCATGAGGTATGTAGCTCTGGTCCACGCTACCGGAGAACAAGACACTCGCCAGAGGACCGATGGCGAACACCGGCACGTCCTCCCCGCCGTGTGTTGCCCAGGCACGGGGCACACCCGCTGTCTGCAACCGAAAACAGAACGTTTGATCGATCGCTCGCTCGATTAATTCTCGTTAACTAGTAGCTATATCGCATCGCGTAATATTATTTAGTATTATTGAGCCACGTAAAAAAATGCTGTCGATTTGAAACGACATCGGTTATTACGTATCAACGACACGTATTACACGCGACGTTTATTTTGTAACGGAAAGAGTAAAATTTAAATGCAGCTCCGATACTCGTCGCTCGTCACGGGTATTCCTTATTACCGAGGTGAAGCCGTTCGTAATCCGCGTCGAAAGGATAATCGCGGAACAGCGGTGATAAATCAACGCCATAAATTTCCCAGCCGGTACCGCGATTTTCCAGCGTGGACGAAATTCCAACCGACGGCCTCGTTACCGAGGGACCAAGACGGGGACTAGGGGCCGAGAGAGCCTGCAATTTCGAGCTTGTAATTATGATGCACGAGCAACTGATATCCTGTCGCACCGAAGGGGACCGTTGTACCGTCGACACCTCGCGGATAACTCGCGGCGACGCGATCCCTCTTTCATTTTTACCTTTGTTTACAACGGCCTCCGGAGGGAAAAAAATGCTCGTACGAAAGGGTGGAAACGAAGCTTCAAAGAAGCACCTCGCTGGGCTACTCTCGATGGTTGAAACTCGACGAATCCGCTTTGACGTAGGTATTCGACGCCCCGCGATCGAATGAAAGGGTTCATCATCCCGGAGGGTCGATAACGGCTGCGAATTTTTACCACAGAGAAACCGAACAATACCTTTACCAACCATTTGTATCGAGCGTACGCGCGCCGCGTACAACTTTCGTCGAGCTCAAAGGCGTCGCAGCGTTGTAACTCGCTGAGAATTGAAATCGACACGAGCGAAACTTTCGACCGAGATGCGTCACGGATGCATTTACTTCGAATCGACGATCTTATTTAGTATCTAGGACTTTTATATCAACGCGCGGCCGACTTCTTTTAATACTTCAATCTAATAAAAAGTGATTCATCGATATCTACGATATGTGTACATTTAATTTGCGTTGATCTTTGTTGAAAAAACATTATTCTTATGTCGATATCTCTTGATTCGTAAATTTTAATGTATGCAGATTAATTCTTCGATAAGAATTAATGTTACGTCAAATTCACGAACTGATTAGAATTTTTATGCTACTGGTGTACATTTATTTTTTATTGCATCGATCAGCTATTTCGCTCCTTTACGATATATCCAATTCGTTCCATGGGCACCGGAGCAATTCGAGATCTATTCCTTGCTGCAGTTTTTCGCGGGGGACGGTCGCATAATTTATAACACGACGCCCCGGAGGTGTGGCGTTACAACTCGCGGCAATAGGTACGTTCGTATCGTAAGATTTTTCCGAACCTTATTGCTCCTCTCGCGTTCCCAGAACAATCGCGTTGACGGAATTCCTTGATCCTATTCTACTCCCACGGTTCGCGAAATCTCAAAAGATTCGCTTTAGATTATGCGCGTGTCGTTTACTTGGATCGCACGCTCGAGCTATGAGCTAAGAATTAGAAACGGAAGCGAGACGAATTACTCGCCGTTTAACTATGAGGGTATCGTAAAATACGTGTGGTAAATTATGTCGGAAGAATATTAGAACGCGGAGGTCAATAAATCTCTTACTCTTTTTCCTTTGACTCTACTTTTATGGAAATCGAGTTCAAACAAATAAATTGGTCATTGTTGTCAGAAAAATGTGAGCCCTCTTCGACTTGACAAAGTTTTCCTTCCCCGGGGATCGTAAATCAAAAATGAATAAGCCAGCTCGCGCGACGATTCGGGAAATCCGGTTTTCGCTGAAATAAACAGAATTGCCCGCGCATCGGGACAGGGCAGGTCAGAAGAAAAGGTTAAAGACCAGTCGTAAAACGTTGAATCGAAGGAGGACGAGTGGAAGGAAACCTCACGGGAGCGGCAGCTCTCTTACGATCGTTCCGCAATTGTACCCGAAATCTACTCGGTAACGATATCCACAGGAATTATTGTGCGTCCGTGGGGGGAACCTTAAATATCGCAGCGGAGTGCAGTTGTCATCCATCATCCAGTCGTCGGAGAAGTACTACCCCGTTCAAGCGCTATATCTTCTTCGACGAAAAATAGAAATACAATTTCAGTGAGCAAATGAAACAAATTTAAAGCGTATAGTACATCATTCGATTAAAATAGTCTCCCGCAGTTACTAATTTTAAATGTTTTCCAGATTTTGCGCGTGCAATCTTTATTTATTCTAAATGATACGCAACGATGCAAGGATACGCTGCAAGTGGATGCGAGCAATGATCGCTGAACGTGATTAAATAGTCTCTGTGAAAAATCATCTACTTCATTTGTGACAAATTGTAATCAGAGAAATGACAATACGTTCATTTAGCGAGCGATGCTTTTTTCGTCGACGGTAATGAAATAGTTGATTCATACGGAAAAATATTCGTGCGTGCAATTATGGATATAAAGGAATGTGTGTGTGTGTAGAACCGAAAATGCTGGTTGTTAAATTTCAGAGGCAGATAGAGGTGAATGGATGGACGAAGCCGAAAGAAGAAACGAATGTGAGAAAAAGGAAAGTTTCCAAGTCGGTGACCTACATGTTAATGCTTTGATTCCTCTGCTGCGGGTTTTGATTAAATGGCGAAGGAGAAACGAACGTGTTTTAATCTTCCTCTATTTGACGTTGCACGTGTATCCGATTGAAATCATTTTTATCCGCGATAATAACAAACTTTTGATCACGGTAGCCTGGAAATGAAAAATTTACAACATTTTATACACGGCAAGGAAAGTCGTTTTCGAGCATAGAGTAATTAATTTCATGTAACTGGGATCTAACGATAGCAAGATTAAATATTAACGTTCAAAGAAAAATACGCAGATACGCACGCCTACGTTTTCAGCGAGGCGATTTTACTATCGCTATTTTTTCAACTGAAACGCGATGAAAACGGCTACAATTATCTGATCAAACAATTTTCCGAGCATTTCATTCAGGATATATGCATATCATAGAACTTTCAAGAACGAGCTGCATAAAAATTGATTTTCCATCCCGAGGTTAGAGGTAAAGAAAGTTTCCCGGCACGTGTTACGCATTATGATCAGATGGGGCAACGATTGGCGCTTGGTAGTCGAAAAACACGGAAATAATATAAATATATAGGGTGTCCCAGGTTTTAAGGTTCAAACTTTCTCAGTACATTGTATGACACTAAGTAAAAAAAACTGTTACGTAAACATAGGTCACGTAGAGCTCTATTAAAAAGTTACAATAAAAATATGGAATGCAAATAATATAGGAATAGTTGCTATTACTGGCCTGGTTAAAAACCCGGGACACCAGTATACGTGCTCAAAGATACGTATGTTTCACTTCCGACTGGTAAATCAACTGCGAGAAGCTTGATACATTTATTAAAAGATTTTTTCATATAATTTCTCTGGTATCAGTTTTTCAATAGAACAGAAATCGTATACCTCGTATAGTCTTGGAAATAAAAAATTCAGCATGAGTAGACGGACACGTGCACACGAAGCACGAGAACGGTCATTTTAACGAAGGTAAGACCCTTATTGTTCCATTCGTTTCTCCTCCACTCATTTACGTTCTAATTTCTCTTTCTTCCTTCCGCGTAAATCCTATGAAAACGCGCTTTTATTTTGACGAGAAACTGGGTTACCATTTATTTTATCGAGAATGAATCGCTTTTCTCTCTTTCTTACCGGGGCCGGAAACGGGGAAAGGGAACGACGCGATAGGAGAATTTTGCGGCGAACACACCGCAGTTTATACATTAATTACCGTGCAGCAGCCATAATTCGAGGAACGAGAGAAACCTAATCAATCGGGAGCAAACGTTATTGAATGCCGCGAGGAATTCAATAAAGTCCGCAGAACTTTAATATCTCCATTTGCTTACGCTTTGTGCGGTTCATTGTGGTTGGCTCGAGTGACGCGTTTGAGGGATCGAGCGAATAACCGACGGCTACGAGCCGATCTTGCAAAAGGTGTCCGCCATCGCGGAATGATAGAAATCACTCGAACCCTTTGTGGTCGGCCACGTTGAGCGACGTACAATATATATGACACGTGACGTGGTTTATTTACCGAAGAAGATTATTATACGAGGAGAAGTAAACCAGTGGAGAACTGTTTCCACGTAAATTCTTCTCTTCTATTTTATACATTTCTTCTACATTTTACAATCTCCTACGTTTAAAGAGAACTTTCGATTCTAAAGGAAACTGTGCACAAAAATGAATAGGTACAGGTACGCTACTTTGCGATTGCCCGCTGAGTCCGTTCCCTTATTTCACTCGCAATTAACGCTTCTCCTCGAGGCAACTTCTACCGAACTTCTTCCTCTTTGACAACTTCTTCGGTTCAAGTTACTTCCAGAGAAAGAAAAATTGAAGCATCGGTTGCATGTAAAAGCGCGTTGTACACTCTTTTAGTTACGTGTCATAGGTAATCACCGTATTATCAGGTTGTAAGAGCACTTTCAGGTATTAATCTTGTCCGTAAAAAGAATTTAGCAAATGTCGCAAATCGGTAACCACTGTCAAACTACTTGAACTGTAACCTGTAATTCATTAAATTAATTAAATGGTTATAATCGTACATCGGAGATCGTTCATTATGATATTGTACCTAACGATAGTAACGGATAAACTTCTGAATACATTTCGTTCGCGTATCTGAACCAAGAAATAAAAGAAAATGGAAGTGATTTCCGGATAGATTAGAAGTAATCGAGTCGGAAGAGCTACCAATCATTGCGCGCGCTGTGCATAGAAATCTGGAAACAGAAGTGGGAATAAATGAAAGAGTGGCGAAATGAGGCCGATGGAGGGCACGGGATATATGAAGTTCGAAAGTGTTCCGATCGAATATTTCGCGAATGAACCCTTCGGCAAAACGGTAATGGATTTTTAAACGCACCCGGGATACTTCCGCTCGATCATTTTCCGATCCAATAAACAGGAACGCTATATATCTTGCTGCGCCGGAAAGTGAGCCCCAACCTTCTTACCTGAATGGAATCCTTGCCAGCCTCTCGTAAAATATTCCTCGGTTGCGTGTACCCGGGCCCGTTACTGTACAACAACGTTGTGTACGGCTGCCCATCAACATCGGACACCTTGCTGTCGGAACCTGAAGCAAAAAGGAGAGGGGGCACGCGATTAACTCGTCAATCAGATGCGCGTTACCATCGCGTTTTTGCATCCATCAACAGTGATTATGGCGAATGATTGCCGGCTGCTGGATATCATTAGCTCGTAATTACTAGAAAAGTGCTCGTTACAAATTGAGATAGAACATGATTTCGCGAGTTTTTGCTTCGTGAAAAAAGGCTCGTTCGTTCCGACGGTAAGTGATGAATAGATGCAATTTAACGTTACGAACGATGAACGATGACGTGGGAAAAATGTGAAACTGCTTTTTACAGTAACAGGTAGGAGTGTATCCGAATTTTTGTTAACGACACACCGTTACGATCGTTACTTCGAGTTCACCGCGTATAAATTTTTATAGGGTCAATTAAATACGATCGCATCTGCGGGGAGCTCTTTCAACAGCTCTTTCCAACAACAATACCGATCGCGGTCCTTCGTTCTAAGCATGAAATTCTAGAAACTGTGCATCCGATCAAACATCCAGGGTATTTCTCAGTCGCAGTTTCACAAAGCGAACGCTTCGGGGCTAACCTATCCCCTCGGAAACATTTTCGAATTCCGTTAATGCTGCGCGCGTATCTAATTTATAACTGCGCGTCCAACTCTCAGAAGTAATGGAGCAGGGAAGCCTGAGCTTCAGGGAAGTAAAGAATTTCTTGGTTTAACAATGTTGACGAGCGGGGAAAAGGAGATAAGCCAACGGCAAAGAACGTGAACCACCAGATGTTTCGTAGACTCTAGCCCCGTGCAACCGAAGCATTCCACGCGTTCTCGTCGTCGAATCCCCTTCAACGGCCGGTCCTCGTATCAAAGTTTAATCGGTCACTGTTGATCGTCAAACGGCCAAATGAATTCTGTCCATGAATAAGTATTACGCGTGCGCCTCTATGCTGACTTAAGCATTGTTCGGAATTAACGTAATAAGTAAGTCCATGTTTCAATTTATTTCTTCGCGCCATAGAGATAGTAGAGCCATAGGGACGCGTGTAAGCGAGAATGTCACCTCTTTAGAAAGAAATTAAACGTGAAATGTGGTAGGATTATTTCTCTTTAATGACCAGCTGAGCCGTCCTAATTATATAGCCGGTCATCTCTACGTACATGCGTAATTATAAAGAGAAAGCATAATCACTTCTACCTTCTCTCTCTTCGTTTAAGCTCTTAGATATTTTAATACCGATGACATTATATACAGTAATTTATATGAGAATTTAAAATTTCAAGTGCGCCTTTCACGTTTCTTTTACTCGGCTAATATTAATTCCTGAGAAGAACATTCTTTCATGGATAAGTGGTCGTCCAGTGGCACAAAAAAAAAGTAAAATGCAGGGAGTAATAGAGAAGAAAACGTGGAGAAAGTAGAAGAACTGGAAAAATGGACCCCGGAACGTAGCTGCTGGGCTGGTGGACATGTTTTATTCAAAAGCATCCACCCCCTCTTTTTCCCTACTGCTTCTGGAGAAAATTTTCAAAAACTAGAGTACGGCCGCCGTTTTACTCTGCCTGTCGTTAAACGATGTATAATTTAATCGTTTATTTACAGTGCAAATGCGGCGTTTGCATTAAACCTTGGGCCTCTACGAAGCATAAGATATACATATGTGTACACGTAATACGAGTTCGTACAAATTGGATAAAAGAAAAAACGAGCATCCAGAAAATTCATACCTTCGTCAACGGTTTACGAACAATTATCGGTTAAATTTGATACTAGGCGTTAAATAGAATATAGTGTCTTACGTGGAATTGTTTGTGGCTGGCTGCGCGGTTGCCCGTTTGATACGAATGAAACGGCGGTTTCGTTGTAAACCAAAGCGGAACGAACGTCGCCGTTTCGTTCGCGGTAATCTTTATTAATCGTCCTTTTAAATAATACTATTCGAGGCTAACTATATGAGGGGAACGCGAACCTGAACTCTGAATACCCTGAAACAGTCTATTCGTCTATTCTTCTCTGTCCCCCGGCTAAATGGATCGTGGTCAGTTTAAACTGCTCGTTATTTCATTACGCGCAATTAGTCCGTCTTTTTAGCCCTGCCACGGTATTCGGAAAGAGATGAAATTCAATTTACAGCGTCGCGAAATTTTTCTCTTGACTTCCCCGCTACGTTCATCGAATATTGAAATATCATTGCTTCGCTCTTTACGCCCAGATAAAATATTTTATCGTCAAATAAACGATACGTTTCCAATCGATGAAACTTATTTTGTTAATCGATTATTTATTGTCGCGTTGTAATTGCACTCGACCATCGATCGTTTTGTAACGTGTTGATTCTTTTAGCGCAACGTCGGTCTTCGCTGTACGAAGCTGCGTAAACATTGATGGTGTTCGAATATTTAGATCGCATGAAACGTATCGGCCAATACGAATGCATTGTTTATCGGTTATAAAACGATGAATGTGCGGAAACTAAATAATTTTATAATATGTATATGAATTTTAACCACCTTCCGGTTTAAATTTGCTCTCGGACCTTTACCGCGCCCTTTGATGGTTCGTGCTTATCTTTCACATCGACTGTTAATCTATCATAGTAGTTCGCGTCGAAGACTTCGATGTTCCAAGTATCATCGCGTTCGTTAGAAAATAACTCTTTGTCCTTTGATCGGATCAAACGGTTTCCCGTGATTCCCGCTTTTCAATTTCGACAAGTATTTAGCGCGCCACTTAAAAATCTCCTGAATAGGATCGAAGGGTTCATAGCTCGTAATCCATTGCGAATAGCTTTCTGCCTCGTGTCTCTTTTATCCGGCAAATTAAACGGCAGGATTCGATGTCGAAATTAAGTGGTTGAGCACCGTCATTGGACGCCGCATCGAGAACGAGAAGGCGAGGTAGTAAGTATCTTCCATAATGTTCGACATCTTGTAAATTGAAGAGCCTATTCCGGATGATTGGGTTTGGGTTTGTGTCTCTCTCTCTCTCTCGCTCGCTCGATCGCTCTCTCTCTTTTTCTCGCAGACCCTGTACAAGCGGGCATACATGTACGCGTTCGATCCTCGCTGTGTGCTTCGTCGCAAGTGTTATCAGGAACGAACGTTCCGGCTTTGTTCTATTTCCACAGAAATTAATTGAATTGATCACCATTTCGTGATTACCGGTGTTAAATTCTAAACGCAGCATCGGTTAATTACGGAACTTGCGTTTAATCACATAGATAATTGAGAATTTCGTTTAGCCTCAGTTATATTTGGTAATAGAAAGATACATTACCATACATCAGAGTTCTATTGGGCTGAGCCCAATACCCCGGCCTATGCAGAACTCTGACATACATGCGACTATATCTATACGTAGTTTCGCGTCCCCCCTCAAGTCCTGAAAATGTACCGAAACAACGATTGAAAATAATTCGCAACAAATTTTTTTTTTT